>SNQJ01S0033326.1:27592-38812 GCA_010110895.2 Picea sitchensis | reverse complement strand
CCGGAATACCGCCTTCCTAAAAAAAAACCGCTTTTCCCAAATTTCACCATTTTTTGCCTATTCAACATGTCTTTTTCCGGAGGCAATTATGGGAAAATGAAGACGGATTTTCAAAATCCAAGAGAGGTTTTTTCTCAGAACGAGCTGAGTAATAAAAAACTCTCTCAATTTTTTCACAAGTTCCACAAGAAGGGAGACTCGAAGCCATCTTTGAGGCCCTCTTTTCCAGTTTTTCATTTTTCCATTACAGTCCAGATTTTGTGAGAGCTGTTACGGCCAGATGGAGGTGAATTTTATGAAACCGAAGGAGGTTTTTGTCTAGAACATGCCCATATACAATAACCTCCCTCATTTTTTTACCTAGGTGTCAGTTTTGAGAGAAAAATATGTCTGTTCGGACCCCCTTTTTGCAGAAATTAGGCCCGTCTTTCATGGCAGACAGTTCTAGATTTTTGGGGATTTCTTGTTATTTTTGGCCGAGGCGGTTAAATACGACTCACACAACTTGTTGGGGGATATCCGCTATTTATTCATAGGATTTTAATGTAAAGGGGTTGGACCTGGAGGTACCAGAGGGGAAGATAATATAGAAGCATGATTCTCTATTTTGTCAAGATGATCAGCAGCCTGTAAATGACTTTATGAATGAATACAAAGGAACTTTTTCTAGATTCCTGTGTTGTGTTTAAGTGGTGAAGTTTTTCCCTTATGTACCTCATTATTTTCCTATTTCACATACTTTTCTTTTTGTATTGTCTATGAGAAGATAATGTGCAGGATTTGTTCTTGACACCGTGTGCTGGCTCTAAACGATATTTATGTTTTCTTCCAAGTTTGAAGTGTATAATTCAGCTGCACTCTGCTCTACATTTGAAATGAATTCCAATATTTTCTTCCTTTCCCATTCTATAAGCTCAAAGGATCCACTTGCATGATTATCTTGCTTTAGTTATTCATTTATCTATCATCTTTATCATTGACTCCATGTCACCCAATGGTCCTTTATGCCTTAACCAAACCAACCCAAAATCCATAAACAAACCCATGTTCTGCATAGCTAGCTTAATATTCTCTTCAAACAAAGTTATATCAGACAGAGAGATCCCTCTCTGAGTCTTCGAGGGCTAGATCCAGGACTCGAAGTGGTTTTGATGTTTCCCCTGTGACTGCCTCCATAGTCTTGGGAAAATTACAGAGTGCTAACACCAGGAATGTTCGACTTCAACTCATTTATTCACATTCATTGGATTGTACTAGGGTACCTTGGGAATCATTAACATCACTGTGTTGAGGGGTCTGAGATCCCTTTAACTCAACAAAAGGAACCAAACCTGCCTTAGAGGCCCAATTAGACTCTACAACGTTTTATGGTGGAATGGTTCTCCAGATATTTCGATCTAGCTAATTTATCGATGGGATTTACTTGGTGATTGAAAGGATATATTCCTATGAAAGTTCCTCCTTCAGTTTAAATGTTCTCTTTTTTGTCTTTTCTTTTATTAGATGAGTCTGATAAAATGAGATGTGCTGGTATAACCCAACTGATAGAAGGAATTCTTAACTATTGAAGAAGGATGAGCTTGGGATAACCCTCATGCTCAGGTATGTAGACAAAGATATTCCCACCTATTACAAGCATAGTACTAATACATTAACATTTTGGCATTTCAGCATTGACTGAGATACAATTGTCGTAAGAAAAATATGCATGTAATAAGATCATTGAAAGAAAAATAGTTTCCTTAGCTCTAACATCAATCGCACATTAAAAAAATGATTTGCTTTCCATCACTAAGAACAAAATAACTGTAAAAATATTGAAACAAATAACTTATCAATATATTCAGAAACTCTTACTCATTACAACATCAATTACTGAAATAAAAGTTGGAAGTAATTCCTCCTCAATCGAATCACATAACGCCTTTGATGAGAAACAAAATTTTGTCTCTGGTCCTAAATTGGACTTCTCAATTAAGGTTGTTCAGAAATAGTTCTTTACAATTCCCAAAAAGAGGGTCTTTTCCCAAAACCATCGACCCTATCTAAAGAGGTCAATCCTTTTATTTATAAAGAATCACTAACTAAAAGTAACCGCTACAAGTTTAAGATAAGTAAAACTAAATAGTGCCATGTGGCGCTTGATCTCTTGGTTCTCTAGAAACAATCTTTTGGTTCTATTGGAGTGGATGAATCTTCTCATATTCTTACCACTTGATGAAGATATCCTCGCATGTGTTATCATATGCAAACCTGTGTTGATCCATCGGGGTTGAAAGGATTTCTTTCACTTCTACTGGCTATTCTCTATATTTGATGATATTGGCACTCAACCTCTATAGAACTGCATGAACCTTTATTGGATATTCCATAAATTGTTCTATTTGACCTGGTGCCATGCTTTCCACCCGTGCGATCTCTAATTTTCATGATGAGTTTTTTTCTGCATGTCGCTTGACTATGTCATGCAGGTCGACAAAGTCTTCGAGTGAGCTGAATTCTCAAAGGCCAATGCCTTTCATCTCCAGATTGATTTTTTCCCAACCCTTTTCACACTCAGACCACTTCTTTTATATCTCCCACTGAGTTTCTCGGGCCATACTTACCTAGTATTCAGCTACTTTCCTAATCCGAAAAATGTTGCTATCCCTTAGCACTCGAATACCATGCTCCTCTGCATCTCGACCCTTCTGCATTGCACTGATGTGGTCAATTGTTTCTACTACTTGGTATGATTTTTCATACCATCTCTCCACGTCCTTGTAAGTTCCTAGTGCCATAAGGGTATATTCTTGGAAATTGGCTATACCTTCAATGAAAGTATGTCTTTCACTTGTGAACTTTGCATAAGAATCTTGGAACTCACTCTTTAGAAACATTATGGCCTACATAAAATATTGATAGTATTTTTCCAAATGGTGTAAATGGTATATCTCCTTTAGTGCAACGACCAGTTCATTTTAATCTCACCTTGCTCGATACAATGTGGCATCAGTGATATCCATCCATGCATCGATGAGCTCATATGTCTTTACATGTTCTATACTGAGCAGCTTTTCCTCTGTGGTGATGAGAATTGAGATATCCAACGTGACTTTCCTCTTCTTGGTGGTCCTTTTCATGATAACTTTCCTCTTCCTATCATAAGAGATCGCTTGTATATCGACAACCTCATTAACAGGATCAGGGATTTGTTGTTCCCCCCAAGTTAAGTGTTTCCTAGGCTCCCTATTTTGTATTTGTTTTATGAATGGTTCTTGTACTTATTTCATATTCCCCGATGGCTCGAACTTCATTTGGTGTTCATCGACTTGTGAGGTATCGACCAAAATTAAAGAATCAATGATAGGTTCAGTACTTACTTGGTGATCGATCGTTGAGGTGTCGATATCTTGTTGTTTCACTTCCTCTTTATGTCCACATGATCCTAGCTCCTCTCTGAAGCTGTCTTTCGAGGTCCCTGACAGGTCAAGAAACTCAATGTCTAAGACACTTTCGGCCTCATGGTCACCCTATGGAGGATTTTGAACTGATGCATTGAGACTCAGAGAAGATGTTTTCTCAGGTTCCTTCTCCTCTGTAATCAGTATCAAACTTACCAGTGAGACCTCCAAAATCTCCTCATCATCATAGATGTTTATTAGATCAAATAGGGGATTTGGCACACATGTTTCACCTGGTGTTCTTGGATTTTCAAACTGGTTTTGAATGGTCACCGATGATCTAATATATGGTGATGGAACTCTGGGGTTTTCCAAACTGACAATTTCCTCCAGTTGTATCGAATTTGAGCCATTTGGATCCTCTCTAATTGTAATTAGTTCATCTGAGGGGATCCTAATCATTTCTATGATTTGAGGATCATTCTACAGTTGGTCAATGACTCTCTGAGCTCCTTCTAGTAACAACAACCCTCTTCTTTGTGCCTATGTGGTTTTTGTTTCTCTGATTTCTTCTCTCACCCTAAGAGATTCTTGAGTTGACTGCTCTATTGTTTCGACCTACTCATCCATACTCATAGATTTGAACCTGGTCATGTTCGACTTATATTTCCTTTGTAATACCTCCTCCCAATCCTGAGCACATTCTGCAAAAATATCATCTTTGAACTTTTCATGTGTGTATGTCCAACAGGAAGAGACTTGTGAATCCTGTTGGAGGATAAGGCCTTTAGGGTCGTTCTTGCAAAACCAACCTATCGGGAACCTATATTCTAGCTGACTCAAACCCTCTTGTTTATCTTGAGAAGTTTCCTTCATTATATAGAACCCCACATGGAAAATGTAGGGTATAAATGCTCATTTCTTGTCATTGACCAAAGTGGTGTTATATCCCTACAAGATATTCTGATAACATATTTCTCATATGATGAGCCAGTCTGGGACATGAGGAAAGAGAAAATGTGGTGCTCTGGTGGACCTGAACACCTTGATATAGGTTATGTGTTCATCTAGATAATAGTGGCCTACCTTCGAGATCATTTTCTTGGCTACTATAGACAGCCTTGGGAATTCCTTTTCAAGTATAATGAAATAAAATCGGGCAATGAATTCATCGGAAATAAGGGCATAAGATTTTTTATACCTGTTCTCCCATAAGATGTTGAAGTAGACATGAACAGGTAGTTTTGTAACATGCCAACTCAAATTCATACCAATGAAGACATTCCTTGCACAGATTACATCTAGCATATACGAGGCCATGTGAAAAGAAGGTGCTTCTCCCTCCTTCATCATCTGAGCTTGCAACACATTTGTACTCAATTGATTAAAGATTATTTCTCCCGAGTTGAAACTACTCCCTGAAATAGCCACCATGTATGCCAAGGGCATCCATGCCTCTGAGAACTTGGCATGTTCCTTTTCCCCATATAATCGATAGATGAGAACCATCAAGTAGATATATGGCTCCCTCAGGTTCATTGTCCCATACCAGTCGTTGCTCCGGTTTGTAAATTTCTTGTCCTCCTTCCACCATGAGGCCATCAATCGGCTAGTGTCATGGAATTCATATAACTTCACCATAAAATTTGTGTTCAGCCAGTCCTCTGGATCCCTAATCTTGTAGTACTTCTGGATTTCTGTCGGGAGAAAAGCTTCAACATACCCTCCATTCTCATTGTTGACTAAGCATTTATGCACATCTGTGTGATCAATTAACCAACTCAAGATCTCGATGCATGGGAAAAATGGAGTTCGGCAAGCTATCATGTGCAATCATGACCACCGAATGTTGAGGAAAACTTGGTCGTTGAGCGCCCTTACATCTAGGTTGTTGTGTGGGATAAACTCTGGGTAATCCTCCCAGTTGATTTTGTTGAATAGATCTCCCTAGTGTGGGAGCATTATTTTAGATCTCATGGTCACTTCTGCATCGCCAAAATCCAAGGGTTGAATGAATTCCTTCTTGATAGAAGTTTTAATGACTGGTTTCACCATGATATCATACTCTAACTGCCTCGCAGTGCCAGGAGAAGAACCTTCACCCATCTCTGCCTCCTTTAACTTCGTCACCTTCGGCAAGAATCTGGTCGTTGGCTATCTCGGAGGCATTTTTCCCTGTAGCTAGAACATAGTTAGACACTATGTAAAATATCAAATGCTAATATATAAAAAATTACGACCGTCGAACTGATAAAAATTTAACACATACCTCTTCTTCTAGCTTAACCTGGTTTTGATAGTCCAAAAATCAAACACAACTCTTGAGACACTCTCTTCACTTCTTCAGCTACTCTGGAAATGGAAACTTGTGTGAAAAATGGAGGTTTTAGAAGTTTTCTTACTGATTTAAACAAAGATCATACTTACCTTGTTGCATCAGTTATTCAATTCGGGATATGAATGTGGTTCTACAAAATCTGCCACCAGATCTTCATTATGTTTAAAATTAAATTTGATCGTAGGTTGGCGGCACTAGCGCGGGCTATAATGTGGTATATCGGTGACTTAAAATTCTCATTGTTCAATCTGTGCATGAGGTAGAAACGTATGTGGAGAGAAACATTAACTGGACTATTAAATGGTAGAATTTGATCATATCTCATGCTGAAAACATCCCATCATTTTGCTAATCTAACTGGTGGATCAGGAGTCGAGGCTTCTCTTTAAACATTGTTCATTGATAACTCCTAGAAACAACTATGATGCCGATCCATATTACCATATAGAGATGACGTGGGAAAGATGATTCGAAAGTGTGACTAGGACACAGGGAAACCTAAGGTGACTCAGGACGAAACTTGGTTGTACGAAAGGCATATGTGGCAAAGACATGTGGTGCTTGAAACTGGTGTCTTCGTTTAATCGTGTTATTCATAATCAAGGAATTTTCCTTAACTAATCATTTTAACAACATATCCTACCCTTTCGACATTGTAGAAGTATCAAGGATCGACGATCGTAGATAAGCTTCACCAAGTGCTCCCAGATTAGCCCCCTCGAAAATTGTCGATGTCGAAAGTGCATCGGAGGTCGGTGATCGACGATGTGTTCATGAATAAATTTTCAATGAATTAACACTTTGATATTTCACTGGCCCCTAACAAACGCATCCATCATCAACTATCAGGGGTTTATCAAGGCTCATGTCAATTTTTATCCCTCTCGTATTTCACCAACGTCGATGGGAAATCGGCTAACTCTTGAATCTTCTTGGCAAACAAGTAGTGCCATTCACTGAGAGGGTGTCGGGTTCCCCCCTTTGATTTTGCAATTGATACGTGCCTGCCCCAATTTTGTCGGATACCTGAAAAGGTTCGAGCCATAGATTCTGTAACTTCAAATGTTTTCCCTTAGGTTCATTTTCTCTATCCCGTTTCAGGACTAAGTCTCCTACCTAAAAATTCTTCTCTTTGGCCTTATGCTTGTCCAACCATATTTTAAGTATCTACTAATGAGCGACGAACTTTGATTTTTATTTCTCTTTTTCCTCTTCCAGCATGAGGAGGGTATCAATTCTCTATTGAATAACTAATGAGGGTTGTCCTCTTGAATCCTAAGCAAGCTGAAGGGATGGAAGATATAACCCATTTGGGAGAATGGCTTCTTGTGCATATACTAGAAAGTATGGGGAGTTCCCTATAGCTCCATTGGGTGTTACTTTGTCTTCCCATAAGGCATTATGAAGCGATCTATGCCAATTCCTCTGATTATATGCAACTATTTTATTCAATATCCTCACTAGGTTCTTATTGGTTGATTCTGCCACCCCATTTCCTTGCAGATAGTAGTTTACAGAGTATCTGATTATGATTCCTTTGTCTAGAGAAAAATATGTTAATAGAGTGAAAGAAAAATAAGTTGCATTATCAGACACAAGAATGGAGGGCATCCCAAACCTCATGATCAATTGTTTTTTATGAATTGGATTACAACCTTTTCATTCACGTGAGTCAGAGGGATGGCCTCTGCCCATTTCGTAAAATATTCTATGGAAGTCAGTATGTATTTATGTTGTTTGAAGAACTCAGGGTAATCTCCCTATGACATCTAACCGCCATTGCTCGAACGGTCTAGATACGATCACTGGTTGGAGTGGTACAACTGCTCTCTTCTCTCTCCCCATGCTCATTTGAGAATTTTTATAGTTTCGAGCATATGTATGAGCGCCCCTAAATAGAGTCGGTCAGTAATAGCCAGGTCTTAATATTTTGTGAGCAGTGGTATTCCCTACAAAGTGTCCACCTTCAAGACCATCATGGAGCTTCCTCAAAACCTTTTATGCATCTTCACATTTGAGACATATCAAGAGTACCCCATCATAATTTACATGGAAAAGTATTGAATTTATGAGGCGATATTGTGAATATTTTAGTCTAAGAGCTCTCCTTTCCTTAGGTTTTAGGTTTTCTAGGAAACTCTCATGATGCGGGAGGTAAAACATTGTTCCATACCAAGACTCTTTCCCCGGGGGAATGTATAAAGCTTCAATACAACATAATTCTAATTCATTTTCCCACTCGAGGTCTTCATTTATTCGGTGTTGGGCTTTTGCGGCCAGTTTACACAATCCTTGTCCCTTCACTAGTTTGGAAGTTTTTATATCCAGATCAAATTCTTAGACAGCTACCATCCAATTTCTTCTTCTCTCCCCCATCTCATGTTGAGTGAATAGGGATCGTACTGCAGAATGAGGCACAATGACTTTGGTGTGATTTTTTAGGATGTAAGATCTGAAATGTTTTACTGCTTTGTACATGACATAAGCCTGTTTGTCTATATAAAGGTAATTCAATTCGGCCCCTTGGAGATTAGTGCTCGTGAATGATACTGGTGCCTCATTGTTATCATCATCTTTTTGGGTCAAAACTGCAACTAAGGATTGGTTGGAGGAGAAAGTATAGAGGAAAAAATATTTACTAAAGCCGGGACTTCACAACACCGGAGCTTGAGATATTGTAGTCTTGATATTGTTGAAAGCATCCTTTATCTCATCATCCCACTTAAAATCAACATCCTTGCGAATCATTTTTTGTAAGGGTTTGATAGTTTCAGTGAAATCGGGCATGAACTTCCTCACAAAATTAATTTTCCCAAAGAAGGATTGCATAGCCTTTTTGTTGTGGGGTAAGGGAAGCTGAGATATTGCCTTTATTCATTCTGGATCTATGTGAATTCCTACTTGAGATATAATATGACCTATTAATTTCCCCTCCTTGACACCAAAGATAGTTTTCTTAGGGTTTATAGATATTCCATACTTCCTACACCTTTCGAAAATATGGGTTAGATGTTAGATGTGATCTTTTTTGTTCTTTGAATACACATTCATGTCGTCCAAGTATACTACTACACATATGTTAATCAATCATTGAAAATCTACATCCATCGCCCTTTGGAAGGTTACTCCTACATTAATCAACCCAAAAGGCATGTGTTTATAAGAAAACATTCCCCACTTGGTTCGAAAGGTAGTTTTCGATCGGTCTTCTTCTGAAACTAGAACCTAGTTCTAACCTGAAAAATCATCTAGAAGGGAGAAAATTTCAGAACCAAAAACAGTTTGTAAGAGTTGTTCCATGGGTGGGACTGGATAGTTATCCTCTTCTGATTCTCTGTTAAGATTTCTGAAATATACACATAGGCGTATTTCCCCGGACTTTTTCCTAATAGGAACCAAGTTTTCTACTCAGACAAAGTGTCTAACCTGAAAGATAATCTTAGCATCTAGTAATTTCTTTAACTCTTGATACATGAGGGGTTCCAAATATGGATTGTACTTCCTGAGATTCCTTTGAAATGGTTTTACTCCAAATTTTAATGAGATTGTGTGTTGAATAATGCGAGTGTCATAGGTTTTCAATTCCTAGTAGGACCATGCAAAAACATCTTGATATTATCTAAAAAGTTTGAGATAAGATTTCCTTTCTTCTTTAGACACTGTTTTGCCTAGATTTATATTCTTAGGTTTTTTGGGGGTTCCTATATTTATAGTCTCATATATGGGACACAAACTCCCTGTCTTTGTGTTCGTTGACCCTTTAAATATTTCCCTTAGGTCGAAAAGGTTCTCCAAATTGGCTACCCCTTTCAGTATCATGTGAAACCTTGGTTTGTTACTAGAGTGGTGTGTTTCTCCCTTTCGCTCATGGAAATTAGTTTCTGCTAGTTGTTTTTGGAATACTTCATCATCAATAGCCAGATCTTTAAAAAAAAATTGATTGGTTAGAAAATATACAATCTGTTCATCTCCTTCAAAAACCTTCCAATTAGAAATATTGTTGGGTATTGATGGTTTATAGAGTAGTTCCACGGTGAACCTAGAGGCTTCATAGTCTTGTAAAGGGGATAGCCTCAAGGCTACAATAGTTAGGGAATCAACAAGAGTATTCTTTGCCCTGGGAACTGCAGTAATATTAAAGGACTCAAAATGTTCTATTAGCCTATGCACCTCTTGTTGATAATTCCTCAAGTGGGGTGAGTTGCAATGTATAGTATTATTTACTTTCCTGACGATAATTTAAGAGTACCCAAAAAAATTTAGTTCTTTAATGCTTAAGTCTATGGCTTTATTCAGTCCCTAAATGAGGGTTTCATACTCAGCAGTGTTATTAGTGCATTCAAATTCTAGTCTACAGGACAGAAAATTCCACTTCCCCTTTGGGTCAATGAGGATACATCCTGCTCTCGACCCTTATTGTGATTTAGACCCATCAAAGTACAATGTCCAAACTTGTGAGAAAAATTTATCTTTTTCATGCCTAGTTATTTCCTCTTCTTCTCATACCTTGTCTGTGGCTTCCAGCAGAGGTTCTTGGAAGAAGAGGCTTTCTTCCACAGCTTCTAGTAGATTCAATTGAAAATACATTTTAGAGTTTTGAATGAGAGGTACATCAGATGAGAGAGGAGAAAAATTTCTGAAATCAGAATCGCAGGAGTAGTTTCCTAGCACGGGGAAATATTTTGATAGGGTTCATTGAAGGCTTCTAATAAGTGATAATATGTTTGAGATACCTCTCCCTATCGATCCTAATCATGTTGGTATGTCCCTTTAATGGAAACCATAGGTGAGCTCAGTCTGTGATGAAGTATCCATTCAATTTCTTGGACCAATCTTGACTAAGTAACAGTCCATAAGATTTTGGTATATCTACTACAACGATGTCAATTACTTGAACAAATTTCAGGTGTCTAGCCATTCTGATCATGACATCCTTAGGTTCCCCAATAATGTTTACCTAAGTTATGTTTAGTTGTATAATGTGTTTATCACTTTTGAGAGGAAATGCATTTAATTTCTTGCAAATAGATAATGGCATGACATTAGAGGATGTCGCTGAGTCGACTAAACAATTATGGAGGTTTCCGTTGAAGACTTCAAACATTAAAAGGAAATGTGGGACAAAAGGCTTTCCTTTTTTATCTATAGAGAAATTTTTCACATTTGGTTTATTCTTTAGATCCATGGAAGTTGGAACCTCCCCTAGGTCAGTGCTTGTTATAGGGGCTTCTATTGCCTTTAAGGATTGTAACAAAAAGTCCTTTTTCTGGGGAATTCTACACATGTCCATGATCGATACATTAGCCTTCAAAATTTTCAAGTCTTTTTCTATGTTGTAGTCTAGCTTGGGTGACTCTTGTGTATGGATGTTTATAGGATTTATTTGGGAGACAAAAGGTTATTTTGAGTGACCAGTTGTTTGTTTTCCCTTTGAAGATTGGACAATGGTAAGGTCATTTGAGACCGATTGACCCTTACTTTGTGTTTTCATAGCCAAAA
>SNQJ01S0033326.1:8480-27586 GCA_010110895.2 Picea sitchensis | reverse complement strand
GAACCTCAAATACATCATTGTGAGGAATTGGTAAGTTAGGATCCCATAACAACATGGTTGTTTCTTCCGGCGGCTCAACTTCCTCTTGATCGATGATGTTTATAGCTAAGCTGCTTGATTGTTTGGTAAGGGAAACTTCGTCTAGGAACTGATTGGACATTAAATTCATAGCATGCACCCATTAGGCACAATCTCTTTCAGAATGTTTCTCTTGATGATACATACAAAAAGATTCGGATTCTACATTACCCAGGTCGATGTTTAAGTTGGCTGGGGGAGGTTCAATCACTTTGAAAGGTGGGTTTCTCTTGAAAAATGGTTTATAGGGCCTTTGACCTTGGTTTCCTTCCCCAAAACTTCTTTTCATGTCTATGATTTCATTTGATAGTTTCTTTATCATCCTTTGTAGGTATTCTATGTCTCTGTTTCCCTTTTAGGGACCTTATTTTGTTTGTTTTCCCAGAGGTCTAGTCAACAACAGTCCTCTCCTTGGCAGAGGCTAAACTTCCTTATTAGCTAGTGAGACCTGGCCCTCTTTGCATCCCTTCATTTGGAATTCAATCGTTTTGGCTTCCTCGAAATTTTCAGCTAGGGTATGCTTGGTAGCCCTTTTCATAAACATGGAAATAGAAGCAGGGAGAGCATTAGCATATACCTCAATTTTCAACTCCTAAGTAGGTTTATCTTCGGGTTGAAATTTGTTCAGGATAGTGGTAAACCATTGATTGAAGTCTTTAACCTTCTATTTTGAACTCATTGTGGCGGTGAAGAGTTCAAACATCAAAGCTCATGTGGTGGTTTCTTCTGCAAATTGTTCTAAGAAATATTTTTGAAACTTCGTCCAACTATTTATGGACCCTATGGAAAAGTTAGAATACCAAGTTGAGGCTGAATTCTCAAAGGTATAGGGAAAAGGTCTACATACTACGTCCTCGTGTTGTATGTTCACCAGTCTTATAGTTAGTATGAACTTCTTAATATGGTCTTCAGGAAATCTGGAGGTTTCAGGGTTGAACTTGGGAAGTAATTTTTTTGGATGTCAAGGGAGGTTATGTACCCATCCTAGGATTTCCAGAGCATCTCTGGCTAACCAAGGTTGATTATTTGGTGGTGGATTTCCCCTTTATTCATTATTGTCATTGTTATCCTCCATGTTGTCCAATTATGAAACTAAGTGATCCAAGTTGAACCTTTCCTCATCGCATTCGAAATCATCTGAATCAGAGTAGTTACCAGTTGGTGTTACGAGGATCAGATTGAGGGGTTGTTTGATCTCAGTGAGGGAAAAATCTATCAGGTCTTCTACTGTGTGAAAAAAAACTTGGTCAGGGGTAACGAACACTGGTATGCTTACTTGTTTTCTATGAGGAATTAACGGTGCTAAGGGAAATGATCCAATTTTCCATGTGTTGTGTTAGTTTTGTCACTTGGGTGAGAAAAAAAACAACACTTACATGTTTAGATAAGCCTACTAAACAAGAAAAAAGTTTGTGAGTGGGTTGGACAAACCAATCACACATGAAAAAAAAAAATACAACTAAAAACAACTAAGAAAAAAATGTTAGAAATCTTGAGAAACTTAGAACCATGAAAATCAAACAATGACCAACATATTGCTACCAATCGATCAATATATTAGCAGGAAAAAAACCCTAGAGAAAGGCATGGACTTATGCATCTGCTCTTCCTCCTTGGGAGGGATCTTAAGTTCCCTAATTGAGAGATATTCTCCTCATACAATGGAAGAAATGACAAATGGTGTATAAAAAAATGCCTATTCCCTCAAGAGGTGAGTGGAATAGCCTATTGCAATGGTGCTTGAAGGCTTCAAAGAGTAAAGAGGATTCTCAAAGAAGAATTCTTGCAACATAACAATACCTTCAAGATATTGGTTTCTTAGCACACCCATGGCTCTTATTTATAGAATCCATTAATGGAAAAATGTAATTGGTTCATAGTGTGAACAAGGGGCCTTTTAGGGCACCCTCTAGCCCTTGACCAACCTCCAAGCTAGATTTTGCTCAGATATGAGTGTCAAATCGTGTTGGGGGTCAGACTAGAAGTGGTTGAGGGGCCGACAAGATCCATAAATGTGCCATTCATAGAAGTGCACGTCTTTTATCGTATATAGTCATGCATTTCACACATAATGCACACTAAGGGTTGTGTTGGCCCATGCATACTGTGCACTTTGCATGCGCTTCCTTTGGTGAATTTGCGCACTTTGATTTTTGACCCAGTTATATAGTTTTTTTCCTTTTGATGGAATTTGGTGTTGTAGGTGGACTAATTGTTATTGGCATTGATGTGTTTCTTCAACCATTGTGTGTAATGTTGTGGACAATTTTTCAGCGATAACATATGCCCCCTGATGTGTGAGGTTAGGAGAATACGTATAGTCGAAATACATCAATGTTTCTTTTGTTGAGAGTGCCATTGTAAGGAAGAATGAAGAGAGGAAATGCAAGAGCGATCAGCTAGAGGGAGAGGGAAAACTTTGGGACCCAAACCTTTCTCTAGGGAGAAAAAAGAAAATTTGTGTACAAACAAGGTGGGCATGCCCCATGCTCATGTCATGAAACCAAAATGTGAGGATGTAACTAAAGATGGATGTTAATGTAGATAATTGCAGCCCCCTCGAGGGCGGTTGATAACAACTGATGGAAGTTCTTAATGGTGAACATAATTTGAAGTGAGGGAAGGATGACTGTAAGAATTGTCAATGACTTGTAGGAGTTGATGGCCTAACAAATTCAGAGGTCTTCAGTTGGTATGAAACAACTGTAATAGTCACATAGTAAGACCCACCATACCATGAGATTTTTTTGAAGTTGAATGTTATGGGGGTGAACGGAATCAGAGAGCAATGATGATTCTCTCTGTGTCATCTGAGACTCCTCATTGTAAAGGTAATGAGATTCAAGATATTTCCACCCTTCTGGAAACTATGCTGATGTCAATGAAAAGGGAGGCATGACTTCAATAAGCAAATGGATTTGTGAAATCCACTAAGAAATAGATGATATCAGGTACTGATGAGTAACATGAACAAATTCAAGATGCTATGGGACTCAAGACTACCCTTAGTTGGGGAATTTTGAAGGATGACTAGAAACAACCTTGAAATTGGATCTAGTGTCAGGGGGGTGACTAGATATGGGGTTAAACTACGCCATAGGCTAACAAAGTGGAAAAAATCAGAGATCATGGGTATATGGAATTTGGATTCTCAGGGTTTGTGAATGATGTCAATGTGAACAAAAGGGTGGATGCCCCAACCAAGGGAAACATGGGTTTATTTTCCAGGAAAAAGAAGGCCATTAAGGATGATAACAAAAAAACTATGTATATGATGAAAACAAGGGCTTTTTACAATTACCAAAGAAATAAAGAATAATTTGGGTTGAGTATATAGATACAGAAAAGGGTGCCCCAGTGAAAGATGGCTTGGACTATTAGGGCGCAAGGTTTTGATAGAGAACTGGTGGAGGGTGGGGGCCCCATGGGTGGGTTTCTGTATTAGGTGAATGGATGGAGGACAATATGCAGATGGGAAAATTGGTGGTGGATGAGATGGAGGGATAATGATATTATGGAGATGCAGTCAATAGAACCAAGATGGTATGACCTATGAGTCCATTGGGAAGGTTAGAAATATGATGAGAAGAAGTATGAGGTTCATTCTCGAAAGTGAATAAGACTATCAGGACTCCCATCCCTAGGGGGTTAAATAAACATGAGTATCAAGTCTCTAACGGGAGCTATGAATGGGACAACAAATGTGAGGGAGGGTGCTACCAGTTGAAATTACCCAAATGCGGCAGAGGTAAAGGTACTATAGAGCCATATGTAAGGACCCTAAAGGTAAATGTCAGAGGGTGTGACTGGGATATGAAATTGATTTACAGAGGGAATAATTACATGCTAATGTCGAACATATACTTGAAGGGGTTGTAAGATTGCGAAACGAGTACCTGCACACATGAAAACCAAATACCTGACGTGAACAATATTTGATGATAAACAACATATAGCAACTATTTGATAAAAATTGAAAGTGAGCATGCGTACCTGAATGTAACGTGATAAAAATGATCCTCCGGGGCCAGGATCAGGACTCGGGCAATGTGAATGTGTATATGGCGGGATCATGACCCCGCGGCTAAGAACGGATTAGAAAATGGAGGCTCTAGGCTCCTGTAGTAGAGTGTGGAAGTTGGGAAAAAAGGGCTATATATGGCTGGTGGGCCTACAATGCCACCTCATTTGTACCTGTCACTATTGTTCAGCTGACAAGATAGCTGTGAGGAGATTTTGATATTGTGGGAGTGTGAGGCTACCGATTTGGGAGTGGCGAGAGATAGGTTAGTAGTCCTAACATCCTGCATTTGGTGAATTTCCTATTTTGTAGGTAGGGTTTGTATAAAGGTCCATACAGGGGGTTTTAATGGTAAGGGCCCACCAGTGCTTGGGAAAAGGAGGAATACCCATGCATATGTTCTTAGGTATAAATATATTTCCCACACATAATGTGTGGTTGTGCTGGGCACAACCATGCATGTGGCCGTGAGGGTTGGGCACATAGGCACGCATGAGATGCGCGCCTGTCTGACTAAGAGTTGTGCACTTAGGCACAATTGTTTCTCAGAAAGCTGTGCATTAGTGCACAGTTGTGAAAAGAACAGGTGCACTCATGTGCACACCTATCTAGATGAAAGTCGTGCACTGTGGGCAAGCTTAAGTGTTTGTAATTTTTGATATTTTTATGCTTTTTGTTGGATGATTAGGCTGATCAAATGTTTATGCTTGGATGCAGGTGATCAATAGAGTATACAACACCATGCTGGTCCACTGGAGAGAGAATGACTCGAACCGGTTATGGGAGGCGGCGAGAGAGAAGCTGGGCATGTAGAGACAATTAGCAACCTACGAGTTGCTTAAGTTATTTGAATACCCCTTGATACAGTAGCAGGCATTCCCGCTTCAGTACTTGATTGGGATGTGGAGCACTGATCTACAATGCTTCATAGTTATAGGGGAGCAACTAACATTCTCTACTACAAAGGATGTATATTTCCTGACAGGGCTCCCATTCTGTGGGATGACCCTGCTTGTTGAGCCCCATTTGCTCGAGGATGATCGGGTGGAGACCATGGTGACTTGCCACTGTACTGGGTCAAACCCTATGTTGGGTTCAGTCATCCGCATCAAGTCCATCAATGACTTACTGATTGAGTGCATCGTAGCAATGGTGGTGAGGATCTACGGATCCTTGGGTACTCAGTGGATCATTGGTGGTCAGCTGAGGGTAGTGGAGTAGGTTCTGGATGGGGACCTGTTTGCATGGGGTGTACTTATACACACCAAGATGATGGGGCAGTTGAACCAGTGTCAGAAATATGACTCCAGTGATTTCTCTTTCGGGTCCATTCTGGTGGCCTGGTTTTTAAAGAGGGTGCTTCTGTTGCACTCGAGGATCCTACTAGAGCCCACGGGCTGATGAGAGCCATGACTGATGTGGTGGGGCCACGTGTTGGACCAACATAGAGGTGGGGAGGGTGTCCATTGTTTCACAGCCACAGTGGCTTGAGTGTGGTGCCATATGCCATAGGTTATTTTGAGGTATCCATATGCGGTTATGAACTACCGCCATGATCCAGATAGGGTGTTGCCTCTTAGGGAGGACTGGGACTAGGGAACTATTTGTTATAGTTTTATGTTTTGTGATTTTGATAGATAACATTGATTATATATGTATATAGATGCTGACACTATCTCTGGTGTTTTTTTACAGATGTGGGACCCCGAGGATGAGAGGCAGAGGTCGTCGAGGACTTGGCTCACTAGCGGACGGCTCGACAAGTGTTGGTAGAGCAGAGGGTTGGAAAGAGGCAGAGACAAGATGATGATGGTGCTAGAATAGTGAGAGAGTCACAGGAATATGCCAGAGTCATGTTGGAGGATATGTGCCGACATTTCGAGTGGGTTCTATAGGGTGTGCCTAAGGGCATGTGGGCCCACATTGAGGACGAGGATGTCCTGGAGCAGTGTGTGGTAGTAGAAGCAGAGTGGTAGACCCTGATCCATCGAGCGGCAGTGGGGGTGGCAGTGATGACTGGTTGCATGCCTTGTAGACCTAAAGGGCTTCGAGTTGGTGGGGTGCCTCTGACTAACAAAGAACCTAGGGTGGGGAGCTCTAGGGGCACCGTGAGTACCGATTTTTGTATGTATGGGCTTGGGAGCCCATTTTTGTATAGGGTACTTGATACCCATATTTGTACTCATAGGGGTGGGGGGATTCATGGGCCTACGAGAGATTGTACATGTATATTTTTTGTAAACACTGATGAGCTTCATGATATATATACATATATGGATATATTTTTTGATCATGCATGTCTCTATGCTTTATGTTTTTATGTATTATTCATTTTATATGTGTTGTAACAAATGTATGAGACTATCTATAAATGTCGTTTTAATGTGATAAATGCCAATCTAATACTAGGTTAGCCATGTGATTTGTTACTTGATTAAGTGTTCTTGGAATATGTGTATATGTGATGGAATCAAATTTGTGAGATAGGAGTCTAACTTGCATGTATTTACGAAAGAGGCAAGGATCAAGAACATGATATACATTGTTGAGTTGTGGGACGACAAGTTGGGAATCTAATAGAATGCTAAGGTGACGAATGTGGTGGTTAGTGGCCTTGGATAGGAGACCAATGACAATGTCATATTTGGCTTGGTTTTCGATGGCCAAGCCAAACATATGCCATTGGAATGGATCAGGACATGTGAGGGAGTATAGAGCGCCCAAGCGGTCGACGCGAGATTCTGGGTCCAGCAGTTGGCACCTTTAGCATAACCGATGTGGTAGGCTAATGGATGATAGATCAGACCTGAGGACTGGTGGAAGTAAAGAAGAATAAAAAATATACAAATGTGTACAAAGAGAAACATAAGGTAGGGAGGTTACGCTTAGGTGTAAAACTTCTTTAAGTACAACCCGTTGATGGGTTCTTTGAGAGGGTATCCTTCTATAGAGGCCAATATGTAGGTTCCTTTAGTGAGGCAATGTTTGAAAATGAAGGGTCCATGCCATAATGACTTGAATTTCCCATGGTCGAGAGTGTCGTGGGTGATATCATAGGATAACATGAGATCACTTTTGTTAAATGAGCGAAGGTTCACATGGCGATCGAAGGTGGATTTGATCCATTTTTTAGCCACCTCATTGTGCTGTAATGAATATCAACGATCTTCATAAAGCGACTCCAAGGTCACTAAGCATTGCTCCATTAGAGCAGTGTCAAGTAATATCTTAATTGAAGCGCGTAATGTGGGGATTTCGCACTTGATAGGGAGGGTGGATTCGATCCAATGGATGAGGTGGAACGGTGTAAAACCAGTGGTAGTTTTGACTATTGTATGATAATCCCATAAAGCGGAAAACAACATATGATTCCAGTTGGTCTTATGTCTATTGACGGTATGTTGTAGCATGGTTTTGAGAACTTTATTGACCGCCTCAACTTGGCCGTTGGACTGAGGGTAGTACGGGGAGGCGAACGCATGGGTGATGAATAAATTTGAGGATATTTCTACAAATATTTCATTCTCAAAGTGTTTACCATGATTGAATACTGACTGTAGTGGGACTCTGAACCGGGTAATGACGTGGTTGAAGAAAAAATGTGTTGTTTTGTCAGCAATGTTGTTAAATGTGGGCATGGCTTCGGCCCACTTGGTAAAGTAATATACTACCATGACAATGTAATTGTATCCATCAGAGGATGGAGGATGGAAATTCATGAAGTCTATGCCCCATTTACAGAAGGGGTCAGCTATGATGACTAGATGTAGAAGAGTTGGTGGCACTCATGCTTTGTTTGCATAAATTTGGCATTTGTCCCATCGCTTGACAGTGTGGATGCAGTAATGAAACAAAGTGGGCCCAAATTACTCTACTCAAATGATTTTTTGGGAGGTGGACATACCCGAGAGGTGACCACCACAAGCGTCATTGTGGCAATCATTTAGGACTATGTCAACTTCATCTATGGTAAGACATCGTCGAAGAATGGTATCAAACCCACGTAGATAAATAATATCTTCAATGAGGAGGTAATGGGGGGATTGATGTTGAATGTGTCGATGATCATCGTGAGAGAGATGAGACACAAAATTCTATGTATGAAGGTAGACAAGTAGTTCATCGTACTAGGGGTCATCGGAGGGGATGAAGAAGAGGTGTTCATTGGGGAAATACTCAATTATGGGGGAAGATCTGGTGTCCAAGGGAAAATTCGTAATGAGTTCGGCTAGGACTAGAGATTTCTTGATTTTGAGAGTAGAGAAATCTAGATCGTATTCATGTAGGATAACGATCCATCAGGAAAATTTTCCATTAATCTGCCTTTGACTAAGCAAGTACTGCATGGGGTTGGAATCTACTATGACCTTGGTAGTTCAAAGTAGAATGTAATGTCACAGTTTTTGGACTGCGAGGAGAACTGCTAAGGATAGTTTCTCATCATGATTATACTTCAAGGGTGGCCTTGAAAGGTTTTTACTAATGTAGTAAATGACATGTTCATGCCCATCATCCCCTAGTTTGACAAGGACTCTTGCTACTGAGATAGCTAAGGCTGATAAGTAGAGGATGTAATCAAGATCATAGTCTGGGAGAATAATCAAAGCAGAATTGGATAGGGTGAATTCTAAATCCTCAAATGTTTCTTGAGCATGTTCATCCCATCAAAATGGGATATCATGACTCAATAAGTGGAGAAAACCATATGCACGAGTGGCATAGTCTAGGACAAAGCAATGTAGAAAGTTTTATTTTCCTTGTAGGCTTTGCAGTTGGCGTAAATTCCTTGGTGGTGGAATTTATGTGATAGATTGAACCTTGAGGGGGTCCACGATGATGCCATGTTGGGAGACAATGAACCTAAGGAGGCGCCTGATGGTGATGAAAAAGACACACTTGAGGGGGTTCAAGCAGATATTGTACTGGCGACATCATTGGAAAATGATGCGTAAGTTGTCTAGATGTTGGGTTCACTTTCTGGACCGAGCAGTGAGGTCATCAAAATAAGAAAGGATGATGTGAGCAAGATAATGAAAAACATAGGTCATGGCTCGTTGAAACGTAGCATGACACAATAAGCAAAGGTACCCTAAGGGGTAGTAAATGCGGTTTTATATTGATCTGCTGGATGTATTTGGATTTGATTGTAGAGAGAGAACCCATCCATAAAGGACAGTGCCTCATGGCTGACACTGTGATCGATGATTTGGTCGATACGAGGGGTTGGAAAATTTACTTTGGGACAAGTGTGGCTGAGATTGCGAAAGTCTGTGTAGATGTAAATAATGCCTTGTTTTTTGTTAATGGGGACGGGGTTGGAGACCCATGAAGTGTATGCAATGGGGTAAATGAACCTAATAGCATGTATCTTGTCAATTTTGGCTTTGATAACTGCAACTATGGATGGGTGAAGGGGGCTTTGCTTTTGATGAAAAGGGGCGACATCTATCCAAGTGTCAATTCGATGTTCTACTATAGAAGGATAGAGGACGAGAATCTCCGTATATGACCAAGAAAAAATATCCTGGTATTCCTGAAAGAGAGCTTTGTAAGAAATGAGTTCTTCAAAGGAGCGTGTGGCACCAATGGTGATTTCTTATATGATTCTCGGTTTAATGTAAATGTCAATTTTGATAGTGGGGGAGATGTTGGCCATGTTTAATTCTTCAAAAGCATCCGGGGAATGGATAGGTTTGTTGAACCAATTTGTATGCCCCGAAGGAATAAAATAGTTGGTTTTGATTGCGCACATGGAGGCTTGGATAGGAGGGTGAAAGGCCTCATGTGAAATAAAAAGTGCTTTATGATGGAGCACATTCCATGGGCAATCGGGGGTAGTGAGTCCCTCCAGGATATCTTCGTCGCAGTGAAAAATGCAAGAATACAGGGTGTTAGCACCAGAAGTCACCTCTGGATTGTGGCAGAGGTAAGCCCGATACCCATCAGAGTTTTATGTCACAGGTTGGTTATAAAGGGTCAAATGGGCGCAGACTCGGGAAAATATCATCTTAGCTCAGGGAATTGGACTAATATTCACAAGCAGGTGAGGTCTTAGTTTAACATCAGTTAGTAGGTTGTAGTAGGGGTGAGTAGAGGGAAGACTTTAGTGAGAAGAGCATAGAGGTCTGTTGCGAACATTAGGTCTTTCAACAGCCCAAGGAGGAACAATTTAAACGCGAGAACTTCTCGAATTTAAATTTCAAAGAAACTGGAAGGAATTATAACAGCACTGTAATTAAATTTCCATCATAATGCAGTCACAATAATTCAAGTGAATCAGTCAATCATGAACTCTTTCAGTATTAGAGGCAAACAACATGGAGCAAGGAAGTTTATTGTCATTAAAAAGGAAGTCTCAAATATAGATACATAACTAGAAGTCAAAGGCTTTACTAAAACTTTACAATATGGGATATTTGCTCTACCATCGACCCTAACAAAATATCAAAACTGTGTATTTATACTCAAACAACTAGCTCCCTTCAGAAGCACACTTTGGTCATTGCATTCAAGGCTTGGTGTCTACATCTTCTTTTGTCATATTGCACTTTCATCCTTTTGTCGGATGTAAGATCAAATTGGTATGGGCTTCACCAGAAATACATGATAGGGAACTTTTGGCTGACAGTCTGCCCACCATGGCTAGATTTTCCATGCTTTCCATTTATGTGGTGAAATGCAGTTTCAACCACCTTCCCCAACTTCATTACCTACCTTCATTGGGATCAGGATGAAACCTAACAACAATGAATTCTCTAGGTGAGCTCATAACTCGTTTGAGTCAATTCTCGTGCCTCAAGGCCACGCAGATCTTTTCTATGACCAACTTGGGAACTTTGATCCTTAGCACAACTCCTTTTCATTGCCCCAAGTGACCTCAGGTGATGACCTCATGCTTACCCCACATGAAATCTCGGGATCTCGTATTTCAAGAGTTTTCACTCCCCTTGATTTCAAAAATCCTGAAGCTCGATCTTGCGAAATGACCCATCTAGATCGACGATTGGATCTTCTTCAAACTTGATAGCCACCATCACTTCCTTGAATAGTATCAGTTGCTCACTTCTCGACAAACACTTTCCCTTTTATTTATGGCCCTTCTTTCATATGATCGTGACCCGTGACCGTGGGCCTGACTTTAGGGCGGGTCGATATTCTTCATTTTGCAAATTCGTACTATGCTCTAGGATGAAATTTCTAAGTCATGAAATCACAATCGCTCGAATTGGGTGACATGTGTCTCAGAGAAATGGATGGCCCAAATCATGTTGGCATTTCGAGACCTCGGGCCATCAACACTTCTCACCACATATTTCCTGAAATACTTTCCCTGTGGCTCAGATCTTGCACCACGCGTCCTACTGGAGTGGATGGCATGGATTACTTTGTGACTTCACATTTCGCAAGTCCTCACGACTTTTCTCTTTGACCTTTCTGCCTCGTGAAATCATGACTACGTTGATCGTTTACCACGTGTCCTTCCCGGGATCAATGGCTAGGAAGGCATCATGATTTCACCACGTTGCCTAATGATACTCTTCGTGCAACTATATGGTCTAGATCACTCGATGGTCATCAATCTAATCTTCTTGAAGGATCTTTGTTTTTGAAAGATGATCTTGCTCACTCGTTGGATCTGAATTTATATTAGACTTACTTAAGTGTTGTGCTTGGTGCTCACGACTGTGACTTTGCAAACAATTACTTGGATGACTGGTTGAGGGTTCATGTCACAAAGGTTCAACGACAGAGATAAATAGAGAAGCAATCAACCTTAGAGAAAACAAAGAAGATTATGGTCGATACTTCTCAGGCAAGATGATAAGGAAAACAGGAAAATCAAATAGGTGAGGGAAAACAGAAGAAAGCTACAAGCCGAAAGGAAAACCTATGATCGGGTCTACAAAAGAGAAGAAACGGGCAAAATTACAGACCTAAGAAGAAACCACTAACTCCTAAGGCTTTGACAAGATTATGTGATAACATTGGCTCCAGAGGGGATGGCATGCTCCCTGCGAGCTCCCAAAAACACACAACTCCAGTGTCTTTGCTTTGGGTTATGTATTCTCCTATTAAAACAAAATAAACATAAAATAGAAATGGTATTTACAATGGTAGGATTCCGATTGTGGTTTTAACCAAAAAAAAATTCCAAGAAGTGCCCATTCACTGGGCCCCCAAAAACTTCATCACTCTCCAAATTCTGCATCCGATAAGTGTTGTTTTGCGATACCTTAGAAACCTTGAAGGGACCAATCCAAAGGGATTCAAATATACCATGCTTTCCCTTGTCCTGTCTGGGTGCATCCCATTTGAGCACTAGATCTCCTAGCTGGAAATCTTCTTTTTTGCTCTTCCTGTCAAAGGCCTGCTTGATTTTCTGCTACCGGTCATGTGAACTGGCCATCACTTTCTTTCTATTCTACTGCATTTCTACCAACAGATGTATCCTTCTGATCATGTCATTAGGCTCTGCTTGGTAGTCCTAAAATAATTTCGCCACTGGCTGGGTGAGATGGGGAGGGAAAAATGCTTCAGTTCCAATATAAGTTGGAAAGGAGATACACCCAAGGACCTCTTTGTTGTCACTCTATCATCCCACAGAGTGAATTTGAGCTTTGAATACCATGCTTTCTTGTTGTCTTCTAACAGTCTTTTGATGATATTTATCAGGATTTTGTTAGAGGAATCTGCTAACCCATTGTCTTGCAGATAGTAGGGGTAGAGTGAATCAATGCAATTCTGAATTTCTCGCAAAACTTGATCAACAGTTCAGCCTTGAAGTATGCAACATTATCAGTGATGATTCTGGTCGGGCAACCAAAACTTACTATAATATCCTCCAGAAAACCAATGATCACCTTATGAGAAGCATTCCTTGTGGGGATAGCCTCTATCCACTTGGTGAAATAATCTATGGCAGTTAGGATCCACCTGTGCTGACCACTTGAAGGAGGATGAATTTCCCCAATGAAGTCGAGACCCCAAATGGAAAGGTCCTGAAGACACTATAGGCTTCAATGGCAGAGACTTGAGTTGCTTCTTTCCAGAGAATTTCTGACATTTAATGCAAGACCTGATCTTTGCAAAAACATCAGTGAATAGATTAGACCAGTAGTACCCAGCCCTGAGAATTGTGTTTGTTGTGGTTTTGCAGAAATGATGTCCCCCACATAGGCTGTCATGGAAATCAAATATAATTTTTTGAGTTTCTTGTGGGTCTAGACATCTCAGAAACACTCCTAGAGGGTCCTTCCAATAAAAAACCTGGTCAATGAGGAAATATCTGATTGCTTTGAGCTTTAAATCTCTTTCCTTTGTCCTTCCCATACCATCAGGAGGCCTTAACTCCTGCAGAAAAAGTATAATGTGCTTGTACTAGGTGCATTATGCCAGTTGAGGGTTGTCTTAAGGATTTTTATGAGACACTTTAGATTGTTGGTTCCCTGAACAAGTGTTGATGAAGTTAACCCCTAGAGATTTATAATTAGATTCAACCAACATCTTGGCTAAACCTTTGCCTTTAACTAGTTTGGTGGGTTTTATTTCCAGGTCAAATTTGAGGATTTTGGCAATCCACTTGCTCCTTCTCCCATCTATGTCAGGTTGAATGAGAATGTCCTTCATAGAAGCTGAAGGAACATATGTGATGATCTTCAAATGAAAAACATAAACTCTAAAAGCTTTAAGATCTTTTACCAAGGCATAGGCTTGCTTCTCCATGATGTCATATATGATCTCTGCATCTCTCAGTGCTCTACTGAAAAAGGAAATAGGTTGTTCCAACCCCTCATGATTCTTCTACAGTAAAACAATTGCCAATGTATCGACTGAAGCAAAGGAAAAAATAAGAAAATCCTTGGAATAATCAGGACTGATTAGCATAGGTGCTTCAATCAATTCTTTTTTTATTTGGTTGAAGGATTCTCTGGGCTCAACAGTCCATTTTACTTCATCTCCCTTCCTGATCATGGCTATGATATGCTTCACCAATTCAACAAAATTTGAAACAAAACTCCTCAAAAAATTAATCTTTCCCAGGAAATACTGGACTTCTTTCCTAGATCTAGGGAGTGACAAGGTTTGGATCGCTTCCACCCTACTGGGATTAATTCTTACCCCCTCAGCCGATACTATGTGCCCCAACAATTTTCCCTCTTCCATGGCAAATAGAGATTTCTCAGTATTTATGGAAAGAACAAACCTTTTTTATTTCAGGAATAATTTTCCCAGGTGACAACAATGTTATTTATTAGATTTGGAGAAGACTTCTATGTCATCCAGATAGATGACCACAAATTTATCCTCTTCTCCAATGAAGGCGATATCCATGGATCACTAGAAGGTTGCTCCTATGTTCATCAATCCAAAGGGAATTTCGGCATACATGAATGTTCTCCAAGGAGTGGTGAAGGTTGTATTTTTTCTGTCCTTAGGCAGGACATAAATCTGATTGTAGCTAGAGAAACCATCAATCATGGAAATCCTGGATGTGCCTGTTACCCTCTGCAATATGTGTTCCATTTTCGGCAAAGGGTAATTGTCCTTTTTAGAACTTCTGTTCAGATTGGTGAAATCAACACAGAGTCTGATTTCTCCATTATTTTTCCTTACCGAAACCAAGTTGGTGACCCATTCAGAATATCTCAAAGGGACAATGATTCAGGCATCCAACAACTTCCTTACCTCCTTCTCCATAATAGGCAACAACATAGAATTTATTTTCCTTAATTTTTTCCTAAACGGTTTGGCCTCCTCCTTGAATGGGATCTTATGCTCAATAACACTAGTGTCATACATTCTAATATCCTCATAGGTCCAGGAAAACAAATCAGAGAATTCCTTTAACAACTCAGCATATTCAGCCCTCTGCTCCCTTGACAGGTTGCTTGATAGCTTGAAAAACTTTGGATTCTTCTCCGTTCCAATATTACACTTAGCTACATCATCTTCTTCATTTGAAACCTTACCCTTTACTGCCACATCATTCCCATCGAACAATCTTTCTAAAGGAACTAGTCCCTTTGGAATCTAATTTCTAGGCAACCGAACAATATGGTGATTAGCAATTTTATTCAAAAATACTTTAGGGGTAGGGTCACCTTCGGAGTCATGATCCTGATCAATGTGTAATGCAAAGAACTCATCAACCAACTCAAGAAATATTATGATTTCAAGAACATCCTCGAACACTTTCCAATGCTTGATATTATCAGGTATAGAGGGCCTAAATCTAATCTCAACATCATACCTGAGCTTAGGTTGCAGAGGGATCCTAAACTGGCTTGCTGAGACAGCCAGAGAATCGACCAAAGTATTTTCCTTTCTTGCAATAAATGAAATGTTGAAGGCTGAGAAGAAATTGTCAATTAGGTTCCACACCTCATTTTTTTAACTTCTGAGCTAAGGATGTTTGGCCCAATAATCATTTATGATTTGTTGGACTATCAACTTAGCATCCCCGAACACTACTACCTCTTCAATTACCATATCCTTTGCATCCCTCAAACCTAAAACAAGAGCTTCATATTCTGCCACATTATTGGTAGTTTCAAACTCTAGCTTGTATGACAAGGATATGGTTTCTTGACAAGGTGACACAAAAACCACTCTGGCACCATCACCTTCCCTAGAAGAGGCTCTGTCAAAGAACGTATTCCACACAAAGGTAGTTTGAGGATGCATTTCAAGAAAATAAATGGGCTGATTTTTTTTTTCAGGAGGAGCTTCAGGAGTAGCAGTGAGTTGTAACAAACTAGATCCCAAATCAGTATCAAGGGCAAAGATAAGATGATTGGTGGGATCTGCTTCATCACTGATTATGTAGGCCAACTAAGATTCTCTTTACAGTCTTCTATGCTCCCCTCCAAACATAAGAATGGTAGCATATGTGAGGTCTGTTTTCAATATGATGAGAAGAAGTATGGGGTTCATTCTCGGAAGTGCATAAGACTATCAGGACTCCCATCCCTAGGGGGTGAAATCAACAAGAGTGTCAAGCTTCTAAGGGAAACTATGAATGGGACAACTCATGTGGGAGAGGGTGCTACTGGTTGAAAGTACCCAAATGTGGTATAGGTAAAGGTACTGCAGAGCCGGATGTAAGGACCCTAAAGGTAAATGTCAGAGGGTGTGACTAGGATATGCAATTGATTCATAGAGGGAATAATTACATGCTAATGTCGAAAACATACTTGAACGGGTTGTAATCTTGTGGAATGAGTACCTGCACACATGAAAACCAAATACCTGATGTGAACAATATCTGATGAGAAAGAACATATAACGACTATTTGATCAAAATTGAAAGTGAGCATGTGTACCTGAACATGACATGAGAAAAATGATCCTTCGGGGCCAAGTGCAGATGATGACCCAGGGAATGTGAATTTGTATATGGTGGGATACGGATCTCGTGGCTGAGAACAGATCAGAAAATGGAGGCTCTAGGCTCCTGTAATAGAGTGTGGAATTTGGGAAAAAGGGGTTATATATGGCTGGTGGGCCCACAATGCCACCTCATTTATACTTGTCACTATTGTTGAGATGACAAGATAGCTATGAGGAGATTTTGAGATTATAAGAGTGTGAGGCTACCAATCTAGGAGTGGCGAGAGATAGGTTAGTGGTCCTAACATCCCGCATTTGGTGAATTTCCTAGTTTGTAGGTAGGGGTTGTATGAATGGTCATACATGGGGTTTTAAGGGTACGGGCCCACCAGTGCGTGGGAAAAGGAGGAATACCCACGCATATGTGTGTGGGTATAAATCTATTTCCCACACATAATGTGTCGTTGTGCTGGGAACGACTACGCATGTGGCCGCAAGGGTTGGGAAAACAGGTGTGCACATGTGCGCACCTATCTGGGTGAAATTTGCGCACTGTGGGCAAGCCTATGGGTTTGTAATTTTTGATATTTTTATGATTTTTGTTGGATGACTAGGGTAATCAAATGTTTAAGTTTGGATGCAGGTGATCAACAGAGTATACAACACCATCTCGGTCCACTGGAGAGAGCATGACTAGGACCAGTTATGGGAGGCGGTGAGAGAGCAGTTGGGCATGCAAAGACACTTGGCAGCCTGTGGGTTGCTCAAGTTATTTGACTACCCCTTTATATGGTCGTAGGAGTTCCTACTTTAGTACTTGATCGAGATGTGGAGCATTGATCTACAGTGCTTCATATTTATAGGGGAGAAACTAACATTCTCTGCTATAGAGGATGTATATTTCCTGACAGGGCTCCCATTCTGTGGGATGGCCCTGCTTGTTGAGCCCCATCTGCTCGAGGAAGATCGAGTGGATACCATGGAAAATCACCACTATACTAGATAGAACCCTATGTTGGGTTCGTTCATTTGCATCGAGGCCTGAGTGCATTGAGGCCTGAGTGCATCGAGGACTGAGTGCATCGCAACAATGGTGGTGAGGATATATGGATCCTTGGGTACTCAGCGAATCACTAGTGGTCAGCTGAGGGTAGTGGAGCAGGTCCTAGATGGGGACCTATTTGCATGGGGTGTGCTTATGCACACCAAGATGATGGGGAAGTTGAACCAGTGTCGGCAAGCCGACTCTGGTGTGTTATTGGACTAATCGGTAGGTGCAAACACTAACAGATCTCCCTAGATCCACCTTGATCTAGAACAAAATAGAACAAAATATGAATCTTTCCCTAAGTTATGAACATTGAATTAGCTCATAAGGAGAAACAAGTAACATACCTTTGTATCGCTTCCTAGGGTCTCTGTTGCTCCCGCTTTGCTCCGGTGCTCTCATGAGGTCAAGACCAAGACAACAAAAACCAACCAAAGTGAAGATAGCAAAATGTATTCAATCGTCAACTTATGTGTATGATCAAGGAATTACACAATAAATTAAGAATGAATTTATGGGAAAAGGACATGCCACTGTATCATATTAATCGAAAGTAGAAGATACAACCTAATCACCTTGATGTCGCAATCTTCCATTCGGTGACTCTTGGTTCCAACACACACACTTTCTCTATCCTTGTATGAAGAAGATCCAATTCCTCTTGATAGACCTACTAGAGTCTCCAAGATTTTGTTCAAACCAGGGTTCTTCACACAATTCCTTCACCAATTCTTCAATTAATCTTGCTTAACCTTTTCCATGAGAATCCTATCAATATATAGGAGAGGATGAGATGGTTACATGGATGAGAATGATCCCACCAAATCAGGAAAACCAGTAAAATGATAAACATTCGAATGCCAACCCATTTTCTATAACATTCCCTTCTAGAACCCTCGAGACTTCTTCCCTTTTCCAAGCTTGAAAACATGTTCACACCCTATGTATAGAGCACAGTGCAAGAATTTTGCACCGTAGATGAAGGTGGCCTGCTAGAATGGGTCATTCTCGCACCCTAGGCTATAAGCAGCCTGCGAACTCACTTTGAAAATATGTTTTTTGGAAGGAAATAAATGCAACTTTTCCCAGGAGAAAGTTCTTATTGGGAGCCTGAGTACACCATTGTTAATACATCACCAAGATGACCAAAATCATGTATAACATAATGGCCCCCAAAGTATGAGGTCGGAATCAGGGACAATCGAAATACTGTGTAAATTGTGTGTGTGTGTGTGAGAAACCAGGAGCGCACCTAATCGGAAACCTGCAAACAACCAAGCATATACATAATATCATACTAGTTCTGAGGTAGGCATTCCCATACTCAGATCATGGAAAAATGACACCATAAACATAGGTCATGGCCACCAATTATACATCATGGATCCATGCCATCAAAATATCACATAGCCACCAAGAATACACTGTGGATCCATGCAAGAAAATTCAAATTAAGATGACATAGCCACAAGACATACAAAGTGGATCTATGTGTCAGCAAATTATACATATTCCATCATAGGCTGAATCAAAGAGATGAGACCCAGGGTCTTCAATCCCATCACCCGAAAGTATGAATCTAACCATGTGATTACATGTGTTGAAGTCGAACATGGTAGAAACCACTTG
>SNQJ01S0033325.1:89412-103707 GCA_010110895.2 Picea sitchensis | reverse complement strand
AGCGGAAATCGTTATTACTGTAGCTCGGTAAATATACTACGAAGGAGAGCAAAACAATATAGTTAAGGAGAGTAACAATATAGTTACAATAAAATACTATTCAAGTTAAAATTTTGAAATGAATTTAAAAGTAAAAACTAAGACAATTTTATTTTACTTTGATTTTAAAAATTCATTTTTTTACTTTTTTTTATGAGTAAAGTGAAACATTAAATAATTCTATCTTATAAATAATGTATTCAAGGAATTCCAAGATTTAGTTTTGTTAGAAATTTTATTAAGAAACTGTAATATGTAATATTCACAGGGCGGCTCTATACATAAGCGAGGAAGAAGGACAACGAAACGCTACAGTTACATGGCTCTTGGCTCTTGTTTTTATAATTTTAGATTTGAAATCGGGCATCCAAAAATCGTTTGTCCCTATGTAAACCCCTTTCAACCATTGGAAGGCTAATGCCAACAAAATTTAATTTATTTCATCTAACACAACCAAATTGATTTTAATTTTAATAATTTTTAATTTTATTGAAAATGTTAGAGAAATATATAGTCAAATCGACCTGAATCTCAAAGTTTAACCATCCATTTAAAACCTCCACACAGTAAGCGCAGATTTTATCCAGCCCATATCGAAAAAGGGAACACATTTATTATGAAACATATCTTAATCAAATTGTGAATATCTTCTCCAACCCATATCTCGTAGATATCCTGTGATGTGCCATTTTAAAAAGGAAGCATAGAAATCAAAACTTGAAAAAGTAAACTATCGAACAAGTATCGTCCTAACACAAAAACATATACACTTGCATTTTTCCCCTCATTGTTGCACCTACATCGATCACCGAAAGGAAGCATATATATCGAATATACGATGTAAAATTTCATTTTTGAATGTTCGAAAGGAGAAAGTATCGACCTAAGAGAAAAAAATATAAACCCAATATAATTGGTTCGCGATTTTTCCCTCATAGTTGCACCTGCATCGATCACCTAAGGGAAGCATATACATCATAACCTGAAATTGAAAAAGTAATCTATCAAATATACCATGCAAAATTCCATTTTTCAATGCAATTCAGAAGGAGAAAGTATCTAGCTAAAACAAAAACAGATAAACCCAATATAACTCGTTCGCAATTTTTCCATCATAGATGCACCTGCGTTGATCACCGAAAGAAAGAAGGATATACATCAGAACCTGAAAAATATCGAATATACCATGCAGAATTGCATTTTTTAATGTTCCAAAGGAGAAATTATCGACCTAATACAAAAACATATACACTACAATTCTTTCCTTGTAGCGCAAAGTTCCTCAACATAGCTCACCCCACTCCCACTCATCTCGCCAATAGTGGGTGCGGGTATATGATAGATCATATACAATTAAATTTAATTATAGAATAAATAAATATATGAATTTAATTAACAATGCACTCAAAATGTGAAACTGAATAGGTATGCCCGATCAGATTTATGAACCTCCTCGCTCCTTTGTTGATGCACACTCGCTGCAGAAAGTTGCGGGTATTTGATTAACAATGCACTGAAAATGTGAAGCCGAATAGGTATGCCCAAATGAAATGGTAGTTTGGCAGTCACGATTCATAGATTAACTGTAGTACCGACTATAGTCGGTAGTACAGTTAATCTATGAATAGTGACTGCCAAACTTCCATTTCATTGAGGCATACCTATTACAGGCATTTTCGTTATTTAATTCAAAGAGTTACAACATAAATTAAAAAGGCTCAGGCCGTATCATAAAATATAAATACAGTGAAAATGTGAAACCGAATTACAGGAGAGAAGGGGAACAAAACTTTATAGGTTAAATTGAAAGGAAGGGTCGATTTAATAAAACATACCTAAATCCCTGAATGAAATGGAAGTTTGGTAGTTTGGACAAGGAAGAATTGGTAATGAACCTCCTCGCTCCTTTGTTGATGCGCACTCGCTCCTTTGTTGATGCGCAGTAGCACTCTCCTTTCTCCTTGCTTGATGTGTAATAGCATGCAAATTGAAATGCAAATGTAATTTATTCACTGAAACAAATGCAAATGAAACAAAGTATTTCGAAACAAATGTTCAACTAAATGAATAAAGGATGGGGCAAGCTTACCATACATAGAAAAGAATGCTACAGCGAGGCTGAGATAGATGAAGTCTGATCCAGGTAGAGGTGAGAGATTCATACATGACTTAAATGTAAATACTCCTCACCATTCGAGGTTTTAGAGTGTAACTGCAGGCCACGTATTCAAGTTTAAAATCTACTTATATCCACTCCTCCCATGGCAGGTTATGAAATGTAACGACAGCCATGTGTACCATCGCAGGATATGAAATGTAACATGTACTTATTTCCAATCATCCGCCCTAGTAAAAATCATGGCCAGCTTAATGAATTTTTTCAGATAGAAGCAATTGTTTCATATTCTCCATGGAAATCGTGGCCAACACTTCAAACACACGCAGAGGGGAGGTTGAAATGTTCACTTCACATCCACGTGGCCATAAGCATCCGTCCTAGTTAAAAAATGACGGCGCGTAAAACATTTTAATTGGCATCCAACGCCCACGCAGTCATATCCATCTGCCTAGTAACAATAATTTAGTAAATCGTGGCGAGATTAACAGGTTATTTTTTAATCACTGAACGTGACAATCTCGTGGTGAGCAAGTAATTTTTTAATCTTATTTAGTAAATGTAAAAAAGTAATCACATAAACGTATGTCTTTATAAATGAGCGGAAGTTAATTTATCAAAATCTCATCCATTGATTAGAGAGTAAGACGAAGAATATACCAGCATCTTCAATTGCCAACCCTAAGATTGAAATTTATGATTAAAAGATTGATTAATCCATTGATTCCAATAGGGGGAAGCCTATAGATATAATTGATAATTGATAATTAAAAATTGATAATCGATATAATATATATCAAAAGTTTGGATGTGGTTGTTAACCATTAATTTGTATAGGATTAGTTTGAAAATAAGGTTTGTTTTCGATAGTGATCTAAATGGTTTCCTTTCCACCTATACAAGGAGTTTTTAGTTGATGTATAAGCTAAGCCCATCCTAGGCGTTCTTAGTCGATTTATAAGCTAAGGCCATCCTACTTGTAGTTTATACATGCAAGCAACATGAAAATACAATATTCAATGTTCCAAAATTGAAATCGTTTTAGCTCATACTTGTGATATATTGTTCATTTTAAAACAAGTGTTAAAGTATTTGATCTCAAATTCATAGGGAAACACATTTAATATGTTTGAAACCCATATACAAAGATTCAATATCAACATTTCTCCATGGTTTGGAACATTGCTAAGTTTCACATAGTTTGAACTCTTGTGGTGATTAATTAGTGAGCTATATAATAAAAGATTGAAACATTAGAATGTATTACAATTTTATACATGCAAGCAACATGAAAATACACTATTCAATGTTCCAAAATTGAAATCGTTTTAGCTCATACTCGTGATATATTGTTCATTTTAAAACAAGTGTTAAAGTATCAGATCTCAAATTCCTAGAGAAACACATTTAATATGTTTGAAACCCATATACAAAGATTCAATATCAGCATTTCTTCATGGTTTGGAACATTGCTAAGTTTCACATAGTTTGAACTCTTGTGGTGATTAATTAGTGARCTATATAATAAAATATTGAAACATTAGAATGTATTACAATTTTATACATGCAAGCAACATGAAAATACACTATTCAATGTTCCAAAATTGAAATTGTTTTAGCTCATACTCGTGATATATTGTTCATTTTAAAACAAGTGTTAAAGTATCAGATCTCAAATTCCTAGAAAAACACATTTAATATGTTTAAAACCCATATATAAAGATTCAATATCATTATTTCTCCATGGGTTGGAACATTGCTAAGTTTCACATAGTTTGAACTCTTGTGATGATTAATTATTGAGCTATATAATAAAAGATTGAAACATTAGAATGTATTACAATTCAAAGAGAAGAAATATGAAATATGTGGCATGGTCCAAGTGCATATTATCATATATAGTATAGTTATGTTAATAACAAAAATATTGTTGTGCTAAAATGTTAAGGGATCCAAATTTAATCACTAGTGTTAAGGTAAATGAAGAAACCATGACCCTTTCTTATTGAGTAGAGATTTATTATTCTTTTATGTTAATCTTTTGATGAACTAATCTTCTTTATCAACCACCAACCTATTTGTCTCCCCACCTTTTTTGTCATTATAGGTAGGTCGAGTTCTAGCACTAGTAATTGAAGCAAAATAAAATCCTAGTAGTTTTAGCATAGTATGTTAGTGTTACATCAAGTACAACACCTTTCACAATGATTAATCTTTGCCCTCACCACCAATGTGTTTTTTGTTATCTATCACCACTATACACATGGATGTAAGACAAACAATTCAATCAAGATTAAATGTATGTATGTGTGGACCTAAGGTTACTACAAATGGACAAGGCATCAATCTTAGAAGATGCCATAGAGAATCTCAAGAAACCTCAAAGGTACGCAAAGGATTTACAAGATTCCAATAAACTCGTAGAGAGAAAAATGAAGAGGACTTAAAATTGTAGTCAAATTCATTTGTATTTTGAATTTATGGGGATGTAATTTGTGTAGGTTGGATATCAAATTTGGCTAAAATCGACTAGGGACTTTGCAAGGATTGAACATAAATGTGGTTAATCTCAATAAGATCCATGGGTTCTAAAGTGTAGTCTTGGTCTGCATTTTCTTCCTAAGACTATTTAGCGTGTTCTACATCTCCCTCACAAGTTTGATTCCGTCGTTCGCAAGGATGTCTTATCGTGCTTCATGCCTACAACATAGATTTCATAAAAGTGTAACAAGAGGAAGACTTATTATTCTAAATGACCAACAAATGATTTTTAGAGAATAATCAATGGTGTTACCTATTATTCAAAGATATCTTAAAGGATATAGTGTTAAATTTATTTGGAATGAGATTGTGTATTGTGTTATATTTATGTAGTGGTTGATATCCAAGCTACAACAAGTTTATGGAGAAATGAAAAAGGAGATAAAGAGAGATCATTGAGTGAGACTTATATCTACAAATTCGTTGTTGATAGAGTACGATTTTCATGTTGTATTTCTAAAATTTCATAAAAACATGGTGGGTTGATTAGTTATTTAAGAAGATGATGTGATAATGGTGATTAGCATATCCAATCAAGGACATACCTCTATCATTGCCTCTAAAGTCTATAGTAGTAGAAAACTAGTGCGAATGAGTCTTTTAGAGTCGACCTTACAGAAAAGGAGTCGCTTGCTTTACTAACAGCTTGAAGAGTATAACTATTTGAGTGCATATTGTGTCTTTGGTTTGCATTGCAGAATGAAAGACATTGGTTCACATTACACAAAAAAATGAATTGATCTATGCTCCCCCATCATTTAGCTAATTATTTTGGAGAATGATTGAGTGAATGAGAAATAAAATCCAACAAACCTAGGTATAGAAGCTTTGTTTTCTTCAGAAATCATGGAAAACCATGATTGCAAGAGCTTGTTCAAGGATTAGAGCATTTTCTAGGAAATTGAATAATGTAGTAGGGTGGGTACCATTTGACACATGTGGAGTGCATGCATGCATGCGACATGAGTAACAATGCATCTGATAAAAACTGTTTTTGTAAGTTCCTATATTTGCATTCCAAAAATGTGCATTGGTTGAACAATCCTTCTTAATTGACCTATTTTAAAACTCGAGGTGTATTTGTTGTGCATTTACATTTGTAGCATTCCATGAATCTGTTGTATTAATTGATGTCTCTTAATACACATGTTGTTTTTTCAATCAAGAAAAGGGTATAATCTGTTAGACACATTTAAATTTGAACGTTAGATAACGTTAAGAAATTCATAAAATTGATTAGAGGTATTTCAAACATTTATTTTTGTTCCTATGTAGCATAATCTTGCATTGATGGTGTGACTACACTTGCTTTGGGGAGTTCAAGCTTTAGCCTACAACCCTCTCGTTAGGAACCTTGCCTTCTCGAAAGCAAAACTGACTTACAGGTGAATGTTTTGAAATGATTTTGAGTAATGTTAACCATTTTGTTTTTTTGTTTTTTTAATTAAAATTTTTGTCTACTTGAAAATCATATGATCACTTCACTAAGAAGAAATTGGATTTCTACAAAAAGTTTCACAGATTTGAGACATGCGTGCCAAAATGGAGACACGAGGCAAAAAGAAAGAGTTGTTATAATATTTGTATGCGTGAAGAACGATCGATGTAAGATGATCACTACTTTTCAAAATTTAAGGGTACCACATAGATTGTTTCATGTTCAGCATTGTGCAATGTTCATGAATTGTGAGTTGAGCATTACGAGATACTACTCATAACTATTCTCGGTCACGTTATTTTTTCTCCGTTAGTTGTAATGTTGGGATTAGGCGGTCTACAACACAAAAGTCAATCAACTAGAGAAAAAAGAGAAGATAAACACATCACAACAAAGACAAATTTGGGGGCAATAGTATTATTTTATTGCTTGTCTTAGTATTATTTTATTGCGTGTCTTAGCTCATACTCGTGATATTCAATGTTCCACTACATCATTTACAACAACACCCTCCTTTTCCCCTTTCCTATACCTAAGGTGATAGCATGAATAACCATAGTCTGTAGAGGATACATCATTAAGGATAACCCAATTCTCCTAAACTGCCATTGAAAATTGAGGAGCTAAAGGGTCTTGAAAAATAACATTTTCATTCTGGTCTTCTTCCTTGTCTATTCCATCATTTTCTTTAGTCCCTTTCTTATACTTTTTAGCAAAATCCTCCTTAAGAACACCCAGTGGAGGCCTTTGATCCATTGACATGTTTAAGGGATGTTCCTTATCTACTATCAAAACTTTAGGGGAAGGTGAAAACCACTTGCTCGAAACTTAAGCATTTTGACCTTTGATCTATAAATTGTCGTGGATATTCCATTGGAATAGTTCGTCACAACAGATCTAATAAATACTAAAATATTAGCTATTAAGGTTAATTTCCTTTAGATCTCCATAATATTTAGTTATTAATAAAATAGTTAAAACAGAAAAATAGAGAACAATAAAACACATTCACACCATCCACAAATAAACACAATATATGACTCGGGAAACCCAATACGAGAGAAAATCCAATTAGAAGGTGAGGCTTCTTTGCTCTCTATGGAGTTCCTTTGACCTATGGCATGTATGGCTGCTACAGAATCTATCCTCCTCTGTTATGCTCACAGAATACCACTCTTAGATGTTTTTCTCATCTATGGAACAAGATACAATGCAAAAGAATGGAAGCCTCCTCTCCTCTTAGCGGCCCGATATTTAACATAGCCTGATAGCCATCTAGGGATAGGTTTTTGACTTCCTCAACCTTCAATTGTGATAAGGTTTTGGACCTTCTAGACTGTTCTTAGAAAATCCACTAAGTGGTTAGCCCCACATGTCTAAGTAATGAAGACTGGCATGGCATCCACTCACACCATCATGGTGATCAATATGGTAGTTCAACTTGCGGGAGGCATAACTTTCTCATATGAACTCTGGTTGACGAATGGTTTGCACTGTTGGAAAGGTATCGACGTGTAGAAATTAGAATCTTCCTCCACAATAAGGATTGGACCAAAAAAGGTCGTTTTATGCCTCAAAATGGATTGTGAATTTGTTTTACTATTTTTTGGACCCAAATTTCCAAATTTGGACCAGCCGCTAAAATGGCCCTACAAGTTGATTCCTCCAATTTTTCCACCCAAAAAGTAGTGAGATAGATTAAAAATAATATAATGATCCAATCTGGAGCATTAAGGCTAACCCTATTCTCCTAAACCTCCATTGAAAATTGAGGAGCTAAAGGGTCTTGGAAAATAATATTTTCATAGACTTGTCTTCTTCCTTGTCTATTCCATCATTTCCTTTAGGCCCTTTCTTAGAATTTTTAGCAAAATCCTCCTTAAGAACACCCAATGGAGGCCATTGATCCATTGACACGTTTAAGGGATGTTCCTTATCTACTATCAAAACTTCAGGGGAAGATGAAAACTACTTGCTCAAAACTTAAGCATTTTGACCTTTGGTTTGGATTTGCATTAGATCTTCTAATGCTTGAGCTCTAATAGAGGCCTTTGGGTAATCACAACCATTGAAGCACATCGACCTCAAGAGGCCTTCCTCCCATGACATCTATTCTCAACTAACAATTCAATAGTTTCCAAAGACCCCACCTTCCATCTTCCTTTTCATTAAACCACTGTTCATCTTTGACTTATGCCCTAAATCCTCATATTTTTGGATGTTAGAAACCTCTTCAAACATAGACTCCCATGGTTGTTTCCTCTTCCATTTTCTTTTAGAGAATTTTAATTTGCATTCTTCAACTAAATGGCCATAAGTATGGAATCAAGAATAGTGGAATGGGATATTCGCATTGTCCAATGTTTGGGAATAATTCCATTTGACAACTTTAATTTCAATGGCCTTTGGGAGGCCCTCCCTTAATTCAAACTCCACCAATATTTGGTCCATTTCCCTCATCGAGGTCATTTTGTAGTAGTCATGACTTCCAAAAAGGACCGAATGTTGTCAAGTATCTCCTTTATAACTTTCAAGGACTAGAGCTCAAGAGGAAAACTTGGAAATTTCACCCATATTGGTTGAGAGGAAGAAATATTTGATCTTGGGTCAAAACAAGGTGTCCATTTGTCCAAATATAAAAGTGAAGGTACCCAAAAGAATCACAAATTTTGAACCTTTTATACATCATCTCCATATTTGAATATGAATTCCAACAACCCTTTGACCAAAATGTTAAACTCGGCAAGTATCGAGAGAAGGGTTTCCAAGCCCTAGATATCCATTTTCCAAGAGACTTCTTGGAATCTTTCTCCCAAAAATACAACATGTTAAAGCTAAACGTTTCATTTCCAAGACCCACTCCATGAGGATATCCTCCCCCAAAACTAATTTCACTATCTTCTTAAGATTAAAGCACTTGCATTTCTTGTTAACATGTTTTAACTTCAATATTTCTACCTTTGAAACACATTCCTTCCTCAAGTCCTTTGCATGCTTGACAATATCCAAAATATTTAATCCTCTACCAATAAACCATTGATCATTCCCCCACACATCAACCCCCTAAATCCTCTTGATTTCTACTGTTACACCACACAAACTTCTCCTCTAAAGCCTAAAACCTTGAATCAAAAGTAATAAAAGGTTGATATTTTATTATTGAATTGTGTCCCCTTGAGGATGTCATGAAAGGAACTAAAAGGAAAAGAACGAAACTCATGAGCACCTTTCCCAAGTGTCTGTCTTAATCACATCAAAGAGGGGCATTTACTACTAACCAACAAGACTTGTCAATACTAACTTCTCGTACTAGTACATAGTGTTTTTCACCTTGAAGGAATAACCCAAAGATTGTGAGGGTTTTGTAAATCAAAACCATTGTTAGGTACCAAGGGTTAAAAACCTCTAGCTATTGAGCCTTTCCCACCACTTACCAAAATACCAAAAAAAAATGGATAAACCCTAATAAGGATAGGGATGTGCAAAATAATTAAACAATTCCTCTTGAAACTCCATCAAATCTCCCTCTTCTCTATGTATGTGTACCTTTTTAATTATTATTATTACAACAATCTCAATATTATATATCTTTAATATTTTTTAATTATAATTATAAAAGATTTTGTAATCAATCATTTTTTTTTTTTTTGACCTTCTACCGTAAAGATATGTATAGAAAAGTAAAATGTATGATTCATTTCCAAGAAATTTATGGGGATTTTTTTTTAAATGTATGATTTATTTTCAAAAGATGTTTGAGATTTTTTTTTTTTTTAATTTTGTTCAAAATTTGGTGAAAAAGTGTTGGATATGGAAATTTGAGTGGTCAAATCTGTATAATCTAAGTGTGAGAGGGGTTTTTCAATACCCTGAATCCATTTATACATTCAGAAATGCAATTTAAACAACAGAAATGTTTTTCAATAAACTTAATCCATTTATACATTCATAAATAACAAAAAATTACAATTTCATGTTGCTGGATTACTACTAAAAAAAAACTGTTTATTTAAAAAAAAACAACTCACTTCAAGATGAAATTCAGATACAAATAGATTCCCATTAATGAAAAATACATAAAGTTACATGGTGAAGCCCGTCCATGAGTAATCCCACATGCCCCAAACTCCTGCCAACAGAGCATTGAGTAAGAATGCAGTACAGTACATTATAATTCCATAGCGCATCCTCACAGCACTGACCTCCTGCGAAATTCCACACTCCACAACTCCGTGGAGACCCTTTCGTGGAATATCCCCCTCATCCAAGTACTCCCCCAGAAGATAACTGGCAATTCCCCACTTCACCCAAACAATACCTTGCACAACACTGTATAACCACGTTCCAAAACCCTTGACCCCCACCGTTCCAACCACTGTGCTGCAATATACAATGTATACTATCTCCAAAACTATCATTGCTGCCCAAGCTCTAATAGGAGGTGGCTTTCTACGTTCAGATAGAGGCTTTGACACACGATCAAACCTGCTTAAATGCAAATCCACGAAGGTCACGAGCAAACTATATCCCATTCCTGCCATTATCAGTCCAACTCTAGGTTTAGAGGGTGGCATGGAGTGTACATCATACCATTTGCCAGGGCCTCCTTCAACCGCAATAAGTACGATCCAACCAATAGAGCAAATCAGGTTTCCACAACCCACTATGAACGATAAGGTTCTGAGGCCGACTAAGAATATGTTAATATCTTAATTGCTAGTCATAAGACTAACACAGTCACATAATAATTTATGACTGATAAACGGCAAAAAGCTATAATAACTAATGTAACATCGTGATCTCCACCAAACCAGGTGCTTGAGGTTGCACAGGTAGAGAAATGCCTTTCTACACTTTCGACCTCGAGCTTGATATTTCTGAAAATCCAAGAAGACAAAGACAGAGAAGACACATAGCTTGATATCTCTTCAGAGCTTGATATCGCGTATGTAATATGGGCTGGGGGGATGAAACGCTCAACGCTCCACACTCATGCAAAAAATGAAACGCTCAGGCACCCAATATATCATGTAACGTTTTTTTTGAAAAATATGAAAAATGTGTGCAATAAAACCTGGGTCTGCATATCTTGGCCAGTGGCAATATTACCCACTGTTTGTAAAGCAGGAAGAATAACAAATAGTCAAGAAAGCCTAAAACACAAAAAGAGATTTTCCATTAATACAGAAGAACTTTATATAAAAAATCATGATTACAAATACAAATAATATAAATTCATATTAGCCGCAGATAAATGGTAAAATTTTTGATACTGGAATCATATTTACGCCCATAGTTACGCCTATAGGCGTATACCTATTGGCAATGGGCAGAATTAATGATCTTTTAACCTTAATGATCTTTTAACCCTAATCTGATGGATAAGCATTCAAGATGCGGGCATATTCTTAGTCGTCCTCCAAAATGAATGAACCAGATTTATTGCTCATAACTTCCGTGCATTTATATAGACATCCGTTAACATGTTTACTTTTTTACATTTACCTAAGAATACTTAAAAATTTACTGTGCGCATGTATAATTGACACATTCAGTGATTAATATGTATGAATGCCATGACCTCCACGCATAACACACAGTGGCGCCACGACCTCCACGCATTACACAGAGCGACATGCATCCACGCATGGGGAAGGGCGTTTAATGGACAGCCGCATGCACGCGCGACTTGAACCGCCACACAGCGACCCATACGCATTCTCTGTCTTATTTCTTATTCCATTACACTAAACAATTACAGGTTTGCGAATTGAAGTTTGTTTTTTTGCATGCAGCGAAGGATTACAGCGAAAAGAAGGATCTTTGCTCTCATCTCAAAGGTTTTTTGCATGCAGCAAAGGATTACAGCGAAAAGAAGGATCTCTGCTCTCATCTCAAAGGCGGCAACATAACCTTTCGGCCGAATAGGTATGCCCGAATGAAATGGAAGTTATGGAGTCACGATTCATAGATTAACTGTATTACCGATTATAGTCCGAATGAATAGGTATTACCGATTACAATCTCTGTCACGATTCAAAGATTAACTCACGATTGATGTTGATACCCCATTTATTTCTTTGTTCCTTCTACATTGAGCAGAAAACCAAAAGCTTCATCCGATTGAAAAACATGCTTTTGTGTTTTTCTCCTTTTGCTTTGAGACTTCGACCAGAAAAAGCAAAAGCAAAAGATGAATTCCGCGTGGAAAGACACGAATCTGTAAATTTTTTATGTTGATAGCTTACTTTCCTTTGTTTTTCCTTTTGTTCTGTGGTGTTAATAGTCACGATTCAAAGATTAACTCACAATCTTTGAATCGTATGGGTCGCTGTGTTAATAGTCACGATTCATAGATTAACTGTATTACCGATTACAATCTCCTTCAAAAACACCCACGCTGTTAGGGAAAAACACCGAACGCCGAACGACCCATAACAGTAAAAGCCCATGCATGAAGAAACTGCGATTTTCTCCACACGCCTATCAATATTTTACATTAATCTTGTGTTTTAAGGTTGGGGTCGATATGGTTTCCGATGGACTGGGGCGCTTATAATGATAATATTTAATGTTTTGTGGGTGACAAGTTTCTGGGACAGTCGAAACCTTTCATATTAATGGACGCTTATAATGGACAGGTCTTCCGATTAATGGGCAGTCCATTCATATTAATCCTGTGTTTTAGGGTTGGGGTCGATATTCAGTGTTTTAGGCTTGGGGTCGAAACCTTCCAGTGATATAATTAGAACATCAACCTGGATATATATCTCCTATATTATGTCACGATATAATAACATTATGAAAATATCCGAAAACCTTTCAACCGATATTTTCCAAATTTCCGAAAATATCCGAATTATATTATATAATATATTACCATATAGCTGATATATCTGAATTGACTGATTTCAAAGGTTTCAATAGGATATATATAATTCAAAGATATATATAATCGGAATATTCATATATATATTTAATTAACGAAAATGATCTGAATATAAAAACCGATATTTAATGATAATATGGTTTCCAATGGACTGGCGCGCTTATAATGCTAATATTTAATGTTTTGTGGGTGACACGTTTCTGGGACAGTCGAAACCTTTAATATTAATGGACGCTTATAATGGACAGGTATTACTATTAATGGACAGTGCATTCCTATTAATCCTGTGTTTTAGGGTTGGGGTCGATATTCAGTATTTTAGGGTTTGGGTCGAAACCTTTCAGTAATATAATTCAAGTTTTCATACTTTGTTAATTTAAAATATTCCATTTTCATTTGTGTTATCTTACGTTGCTTTTTGATAATTTTCATTAATGGTTGAAATAATTTGATGCACGATTTTTTGTATTAGTTTATAATATTTATTTATGTATTTTGATATTTTTCATTAATAGTTGAAATAATTTGATTTAAGAGTTTTTTTTATTTGATGATAAGATTTATTTACGCAAGAATGTCGAGTTGTAATTAGTTATTAGGTTTTAAGTTATTAATAAAGAGTTTTGATAATGATGAAGATAATTACTTTATGACTTCCTTTTTAATAAGAATTAATTAGATTTTATAATCACTTATAATCTTTATAAAAGAGATGAACTCTATTGTAGCATAATCAATATTTAATTAATCTTTTGTTATCATTTAGCTTCTGTAATCAGTTTTCTTCAGTACCTGTAGGTGTATACATTCGAACGGAAATCTATGAATCTCAGCAAAGGCATGTGAAACATGGTGACTGCTTCACATTGAATATGCTTTATGGAGAGAAGAATCCTCAACCCTAAGCAGTTGCGACTTATTCAAATGGCTACCAGCAACAAACAAAAAACTTTTTAATGACGGTTGTCAAGGCCATTTATGGTGCTTATCGATAGAGATTCTGTGTAATGCGTCGCAGCATTATCTGTATATACATGATTGATGTCATTATATAAAATATTGATTTTTTCGTATGCGCTCAGCTTTCAAAAACTACACATTTTGCAATGAGATTATGATATATATTAGGGTTTCCTGTTTTTAGTTATCGATTCATTTCAATTCGGTACAGTTAATCTTTGTCAAGTGGGTTGTACAGTTAATCAATTCAGTACAGTGAATCTTTTTCCTTATCTTTATCAAATTAAGGATACTATCTGTATCATTTTATCA
>SNQJ01S0033325.1:26895-59930 GCA_010110895.2 Picea sitchensis | reverse complement strand
GAAAGGAAACAAGACAAGAATATCTCCTAGAGGATATTTATGAGTACATCTCTAGAATCAAAACAATTTTAAGGATTTTTGTCGCAGCTACAACACCTACTTGTAATGTAGCATGATAATCTAAAAACAATCAAAACTGGGGTCTTTACTTCCAGTGTGTTGTTCTTCTGAATTCATTGAGACTTCTCTGGGTCCATGATTTTCACCAGGGGTTTCTTCCTCCTGCAAATACCCTTATGACAATGACACAAATAACATATATATACAAGTGCATACCTGAGGGTGCTGATATGATTTCTCCAATGAAACCTAGTTGATTTTTTTCCTCTGGCATCTTCATCAAGAAGATATTCATAGTGTCACCTTTTTGTATCACCCACAATAGGTCTTCCTTTGAATCCTTGTCTTCTAGGAATTTGAAGTGGCTTGATTCATCAAGCTTATCTTCCATCATAATTCTGGCATTACACATCGAATCCACTTTGCTTTTATTCCACATAAAGTGACTTTGAAAACTAGTCCAAATATGCTTTGGTAGCAACATAGACAGTGTAGAGAGGACTAGAATAAATTAGTGTGGCACCAGAGCCAATGTTTACGATGGCACCCTTCTTCCTTTTCAACATTCCAGGAAGCACAATGTGGATTATTCTAGTAGTATTTTCTACATTCATTGCTATGAGATTCTTGAGAAGATGGGAATCAACTTTATGAAAGAACCTGGCATAGGGGTAGCACACCCCAACATTGTTTATCAAAATTCCAACGTTCAAGTCATTAATGGCCTCATCTACTCTTCTCATGTCTTATAAGATCTCCATTGAAATCCACCACAACAGTTTTCACTTGGGTTATGTATTTGGCATGTATTTCATTTATAAGGTCCTTAAGCTTGGAAGGATTTCTTCCAACCAAGATCAAGTTGATCCTATGGCTAGATAAATGAATGGAATATTTCCTCCCAATCCCATATGTGAGGTCTTTCATTATTTCCCATGATCCATACTTTCTCAAATTCTTTTGAGGTATAAGAAGGTCACCCATATCCAATTTAGGAATCTACTTGAAGTGATGAGGATGGTAAGTAGGCCAAGGGCTTGGACGAGGAGGAGAATCATTCTCTTTGGTCCTGCTTGGTTTAGGAACACCGCCAATGGATTTGATGCTTCTATTTCAATTTCAATCCCCCAAGTTTATGCTATGTGCTAAGTCTGAGGATCCCTTCCAAAAGATCCAACACAGTGAAGAATGCTCGTATAACTATCAAATCCTCGATCCCATTTGATGAAGAATAAGAAATGAAAGGAGAGATGATTTATGCATATTTACGGTGTAGTACCATCATGAGTTGGTGCATTTTATTTTAGCTATCTTTCATTCCACCAGAGTTATATATTTTAACAGCTTGCTTTGCTAAGAATTCACATTGTTCGGACTACCTAATATAGTCATGTAGTTGATATGATGATATTAATACAGTCATGTACCTAATATGTTGAACTTCAGACAGTCTAAGCTTCCTATCACAGTTATGTAGCTGATATGTTGAGACTCTCCTAGGCAGCGACTACCTTTTCTAGTAGGTCGAGTTGCAAAGGGACAAGTGGCGGCCTTTCCCTGCTATCTAGGAATATTGAAACCTCTTCTCTTCACACCTATAATGGACCTTACCTTCAATTTTTAGTGTGCAATAGTTTTCTTCAAGCCTGCTCTGATACCATGTTAGATTTTCAATGAGCTATGGCTCATGTATCTTCTTTTATTTTATGTTTATCTCTAACTTGAACCATAACTACTGCAGAAAACCAAGATCACAAGAAGAATAACCATGCACAAGAACACAAGAATTATCATGGGAAACCCTTCTCAACAAGGGAAGAAAACCCAACCAATCCTTTTCTATATTCCTCAATAGGAATACCTCCCACACCATCACCAAACCTAGCACACAAGAGGGTGTTGCAATTCTCATAATTTCATACCACAACTTCTGAAATCATGAGATGACACAATGACAAGTGTGTTTCCTCAATGGGGATTCCTCTTTATTTATATAATACTTGTCACATCAAATGATGTGTCTACTGGCACAATAGGGCCAACCTCAATAACTCAAAATATAATTAATAATTACCATATTAATTATTTATCTTTTATATTAATTATCTTTTACATTAATTATTAATCACATTAAGGTGGGATCGACCTATACCATTTACATTACAATTAGGGTTATAGACAAGTCTGACTCTTGAACAATATAGCAAGGGATCTTATACACCCAATAGTGTTCATCCACTAGGGGCACATCCATAGGGATGCCCATATCTCTGGATCATTGCATTACAAAGAAGAACCACTTCTTCACTAGTGATCAGTCACTAGGATCACGTTCAATTGTGCTCATCCACATGCACGTCCACTCAACATATATTCTTTCCCACTGCATTACAAAAGGGAGTCATTTGGATTTTCTCATCAAGTCTCTGCTTAGAGGAGGCTAATACATCATCTTCATTTCTATTCTCATGACGATGCACCCAACACTTTGGGATTTCACACGTTCACCTTGTGCTCAGCCACAGGCACGTCCAACTCTGCAGATCTACTTTCTCATTGTGTTACACATGAGAATCATCTGGAGTTCTTCTCAACTCTCTGTAAGGAGGAGGCCATCTCTACATTCCAACTCTGTCTCATATAGGAACCACACACCCATCTCAAGGGCTCTCTCTCAGGTTTGTGTCCTAGAGAATGTCTCATGCATCTGTAATCATAAAAAAAATAAGAACATTAAATTGGAATATGTCCCAACACAAGAATAGGTTGTATATATTTTCACTAAACCCTTAAGAAAATATGTATTTGAATATCTCAGGCAAAGATTGGGAGTAATCTCTCTTCCAATCTAATCTCTCAAGAAAATAATGCATCAATTGGCATCAATTCAGGGGGACAATGATCAAAGTCAGGGGGAGTCATTCAAACCTTTTCCCTCGATGTCAAATGGGGAGAAATAAAAACAATATTTCCATCAATGCCAAAGGGGGAGATTGTTGGAAAAATGGCAATACAGGTTGGCATTGATGGCATTAGCAATGATGTCAAATGGATGAGAGACATTGTTGTTGGTTGGAAATGACAAATAAAAATGTGCATTATGTATGTGTGATGGTTATAAGGAACTCTTATACTACATGGCCTATGATGATGAGAATGACAAAAACCAAAGTTCAAAGGATGTATTAGTGCCTGGTGCAACAAGCCCTGTCAATAATAGTGTCAATGTGAAGAGATACTTTTATGGTATTCATGGACAAAGCAAAACATGTTGAACTTGTCAAATCACACTATCCACAATATTACAGTGTAGAAGAGTGTGGGTGTAATTAGGCAATAAACTTGAATGACTGTAGCAATGGTGGCATGTCAATACCTCGAGCAACATTTGGATTTGTTGCTAGAATTGCCACTGGTCTACTTGGATTTCAAGGTTCCAAGAGCTTATCAAATACTATGGATGCAAGTTCTCAAGAGAAAATTGCTCTGCAAATTGACTTGAACAGAACATTGATGGGACTAAGATGAGCAATGTTGAATGTGAACAACTTACAAGAGATTCTGAGTGTCATCAATTGGAACATATTGAAGATGGATGGTTTGACTGTTATGCATGTAGCATCATAGGTGACAGATTCTAAGATCAGGGTAGAATGTAGTGTCCACATAAATGAGGAAGATGTTCAAAGTTTCCAAGACAGAGTGCAAGTTTCCACAGAAGAGTATTCAACATGCAGTATGCCTACTTGTATGAAACTCAATTCAGATCAAATGCATAACTTGTCTGCTTCTGGAAAAGATGACCAGTCAAACACTTTGACAATATCAAAGACCCTCTGGACCATTACTTTTTGAATGAAACATCTCAGAGTTCTAATGATAGAAAGTGGTCAAAGAAAGTTTAGCAAGAGTGGAGTATCCTTGAAAAAAATTGCCTGACATGATTTATGTGCAAGCTATGAGGATCGTATGGATTTGCTCAGGGCTGTGATTCTTGGAGCCAATGGGTCTCCATATCAAGATGGCCTTTTCTTCTTTTATATTTATCTTCCATCTGATTTCCCTCAGGCACCACCGACAGTATACTATCATTCTCATGGGCTTAAATTGAATCCCAATTTATATGAAACTAGAAAAGTCTTCCTAATAGGATCTATGGAAAGACTGGGCAGTCGATCAATGCAGAGAATGTGATTATGCCCATCCTGATGGTCTTACTGATGGAACACAATTTTCTTGTTATGAGAACAATTCAAGTGAATACATGGAAGGTCCAAGCTTGACTAATCCTCTGGAAGGTTTAATTTATTATGAATCTGGTAGCAACACAATACCTAAGAGTGCAGGGATCAGTAACCTTGAAACCTCCACTTACTATGAACAGATTAGTTCTATCACTTATGTTGAGGTCACAATCTCCATCAAAACACCAGTTCCTAATCTCTCAGAATATGTAAGGTAGCTAGAGAGGTAGTGGGGGGGACCTAGAGGGCCCATAGTGATAATAGTGGAGGTCATTCAATGTAAGGTGGACTAGGTCCACTATATTATTAAATAAGGCCCACTATGGTAGGGTCCACTATATTATTAACAAGGCCCACTATGGTAGTTAGATATAATAAATGGGTACTCGATATAATTAATGTAAGAGGGCTTTAGAAGGTTCTACTTTCAGAAGATTCTTCCTATAGAATGTTCTTAGGAGATGATAGCACTATATAAAGGGGTTCAAGCAATGTAATGAGACATGAAGAGAATTATTGTATTTGGAGCTGAAGCTCATTAGGAGGTTGCCCCCTCGAAGAGGTAAGTGAACAGGAGAGGATCCTCTATTTAGGTTCTTAACAGAATATGCATGTGAAAAACTTGCAAAGAATACCATCCATGGGGTCAATGAACTCTCAATTGTCTGGTATTTCCCAAGGTGGGCAGTCTGGTGTGGCCTCTTGTGCACTTTCCCATCGACAAGAGTGGATTCTAACTTAAGGAAAGAAAATGCACCCATATGGCATGCCATTAACTTCACCTTCCTGCAAATGAGAGGAGTAAGAATGACAGTGTTGCATGGAAGACTCAGCAGCCGTCTGATCAAGAGATCAATGGTGCTAATTAAATTTCCATTTGAGAATTAATCCCACATTGATAGTGCAAAAACATTTATTTGGTTTTATATACACCACTCTCACTATGACTATTCAACGTGTAGTGTGAAGGTATGGTGGGGACTCTAGGTGCTTGGACTTCACGAGAATATCACCAGCTTGGAGCTTGGGACGACCTGTTAGGCCCCCTACCTTTTGGTCAAAACAAAAATAACTGTCAATCTGATGATGAAGGATCTCGGTCGTTCGTTGGAAATATATTTTTTTATATATACATTGCACATCGGTCATATGGGTGACCGTGGGATAAGGGCCATTTTGGTTGGTGGAAACTGACAATGAAACTGCCAACTTGTCGACGATTTTAGGCATACTTCCAATTTGGAGGATAGCCAAGCCCACTGCTAGTTGTATGAACATCTGGATGTCAAGACCGTTACTCTGTCAGGAGATTGAGCGTAATGATAAAAATAGAGGTTTTCCAATTTTAGTAAAGCCTTACACAACATTCAGACCATTGTAAGATAGACAAGCCCACTGTTAGTTGTGTGAACATCCTAATGTCAAGACCATCACTATGTCAGAAGATTGAGTGTAATGCTAAAACTGGAGGTTTGCCAATTTTAGTAAAACCCTGCACAACATTCAGATCATTGATAATGACAAGGTCAAGATGAAGGAGGATAACACGAAGAAGATAACAAAGGCTATTAAAACTCCATCATAATTTTCGAAAGATCTACATGCTTCCATATCCAGATGATCACAAAATTTAGTAAAGCCCTGAAGAAATACAAAAGACAATGAGTAAAATAAAGCCACATTTTTCGATGGATGCTTTTGGTTGATGAATAACAATTCATGACAAATAGTATATCAATAATAATTGTTGATCAAAGTCTGTGAATATTATTTTAAAGAAGAATTTTATTATGAATTAAAGAAGACATCAAAAGCTAAGATAAAGATTGAAGAGATGTGTGGTTTGAAAAAACATAACTGTGTTATTTAACACAACGATTATGCAATAGACAAAGAGGTGTGATGATTCATGAAAGGGTGTGAATTCCCATGAAGAGTTATGATGAAGGCATATATAAGAAGGTTGAGAATTGAAGTAGAGGAAATTAATGCAGAAGATACATTGAAGATTAGATGACAGAAGCAGAGAGAGGATTAGTCAAGACATGATATAAAAGTTTTCCATATCAATAAATTAAGGGTGGTTGGGAGGTGCAAGGGAAGGTTGGAGCCTGCAGGGGAGTAGGTGCTTCCTTGTCAGCTGTAGCTGACTAAACAAGGGGTTTTAATCTCCTACTAGTTAGAGCTAGTGAGCAGGGGTGTGGGTGCATCCTGATCAATGGGTGTTGATCTAAAGAGGAAGAACATCTTCTTCTATGTAACTTGTAAAAAGTAATTTTGTAGTTAATAGAAAAGTATTTGTGGTTTTCCCAATTGGGTTCTAGGATAAAATATTGTGTTAAAATTTTGTTTGCATTAACAAAAGAAGAAATTGATAAAATTATTGTGTTATTGATTCACCCCCCATCTCAGTGACAGGATTTGATCCTTCAAAAACAAGGTTCACGGAGAGGTTACATTGAAGCACCACACACATACTCACAAATGACGAGATTAATTGGGAAGCTAAACCAATCCACCATTTGTTACTTATTCATTAGTATAAATACATATGAGAGATGGTTGGAGCAGTTGTACCCACTCCAACTAATCATTCCTTAAGATCCTTTATGTACATTGAAGCAACACACACATACTCACAAATGACGAGATTAATTGGGAAGCTAAACCAATCCACCATTTGTTACTTATTCATTAGTATAAATACATATGAGAGATAGTTGGAGCGGTTGTACCCACTCCAACCAATCATTCATTAAGATCCTTTATGTCACATTATTATTTTACTTATTTACATATTTCGCTTGGACACACCTACCACACTTAGATGGGGGTGGGGGTGAATGAGTGTGGGATCTTTTTTCCCAAAAACTCCTACATAAAAACTTAGTTAAAATTAACATTTGATCATATTACTTCATTGTTGTCATTTATATAATCACAGATGTGAATACATATCAGCAACATATCATCAACAAATCATCTCCACAAGGAACACACAAAGAAACACAAGATGTATGTACAATTTTCTTTTTATTATGGACTTCAATTCAGGGTTTTTTTCAAATAGGTCAAATGAATAGAGGCAACTCTACACAGCACCACAGCTCTATATGCAAGACTCAAATTTAATTCTCAGCAGCACCAACTTAGATGAGGAAACAATCCTTAACAAATATCAATCACAACATAAAGAAGAGCATCAACCATGCACCAACTCCGGTACAAACAACCCAGAATCAACCTACCAGCACAAACAAGTTCATCCAACCATGTACCCGCATACCAATCATGTGTCAAATAATCATCAATAATGACACATCAATATGTACCAACATCATCAACTATACACTCATGTATGTGCCAACTCATCAACCCATTGTCTCTCAACCATGACTAGTTTTGGATTAGTCAACAACCCCACTTGAAATAATCATAACTTTGTAATTCTAATGAATAAATATCTGAAACTTATACACAATTTCATCCAGTGTGTTTTATTACGCAATTCATATCTAGGTATACTACTTGTAACCTCTTAGAAAAGGACTTATAGCAAAATGACATACCTTGCTGAATTTCGCTTATTCTATAGACGTCTACAGAGCATTTGTGGTTCGCATTAAAATATTCATTGAATTGATCTTGAACTATTACACAACATACTAAATCATGTACCCCAACCAACACATTTGGTCTCAAATTTGGATCTATTGAGAAGAAGTTATGACGTGCTAGTTACTCCAAAACACTTTCTCATTGTTTTAGATCAGTTTTAGGACTAGCCACAAACCCTATTTCTTCACTTTAGTGTAACTCCCAAAAATACAACAATTCACAAGATGGAATTTTTTAACGGATACTTCAAGTGTTTTCTCAATGTCATATAAATTTCACAAATTGAATCATTATAGAAAAAAAGTTATAGCAAAAATGGTGAGATGACTTGTAAATAACATACCTTAGAAAGCACCATCAGCACTCTATCCGCCCTGCATTCCTACTTCTTCAACACCTTTCCTCATAATCGCTTATATACTACTACCCTCAAACACACATATAGATTATTCAATATACCAAGTGTTAAAATGAGAGAGCCTTGGCTTCTTTATTTATACTCCAAGTAGCTTCCTTAAAACATCTTCTATGTCACTTCATTCCCCACTTTCCTTTAATATTTTAGGGTTAACTCCACTTCTAATTTCTCTCCATTAAATTTATTATTGAAATAATTTATTTGTGACCACTTTGAATTGTAATACACTCATTACTTCAATTTATTATTTACCTTTAAAATCTCTAAACCACTTTGACCATTTTGACCTTTTTGGGGCTTCTAGACATTACGTGAGGTCTCCAATTGTGAAGGTCATAACTCTAAACCATGAGGCTTATGTGGCTTATTCATACCAATTAAAAATGGAATGAAATTTATTATTCATATAGAATATTATTGTCTTAAAATATATCATAAATCATACCGATACCCATCAAACAAATCCTATTCCATTACCCAAACATGGGGTCTCCAACTTCATGGCTATAACTCTCTAACCGTATGAGTTATGTGATGCTCTACATACCAATGGAAATTGTACAGACAAGAAATATACATCTAGGATAGTTTCACTCCAACAATTTCCTTATCTTCATCTCGTTATTCCACATTATTACAAAGGAGTCCTCCAACTTTTCTTCTTCTAGATAACTCAATCCCAAGCAGCAAGTCTTCCCGCGGAGGGCTTTCACCATATGTGGACCACTCTTTGGAGTTCATCCATTTTGTGCACCTTATCAATCATCATGATAATACAAGAATGAGTCATCTATACATTTTTCCAACAATACATCATATACCAATGAAACCACATCGATCCATTCATCATGTATCAATGAAAACTCATTGATCCATTCATCATATCAATGACAACTCATTGATCCACTTTCACCTATGCATCATCATCAAGGAAAATATATATTATATACATCAATCATCAATCAATCAATCCTTTGACATCAACTGGTCCACTTGGACATCAATCAATGACATCAATCAATCAAACTATCGGGCATCACCGACAACATGATCCAACAATCTCCTCCTCATTTGACACATTGATGGTAATACCAACATCGATGTCAACACTAATCACTAACATTGATGTCAACATGTAGAAGTATCACATCAATAGTCACGACTATCCTCCCATCATCGTAAACATCAATCACATCAATGTGATTTAACTCTCCCCTTTGACATCAATGGCAGTACCACTGGGCTCCTTGTCCCCCTTAGCTACCCCCGCCTCAATTCCTTGGTATTCCTTTTGAATAATCTCTCTCCCTTGAACAAGGGATACACGCGTTGATCATAATATCAAACATACTCCCTCAGGATCATTATTGTTCTTCAATTATGCTCATGTGCTCTTCTTCAAGTATAGGGATCTTTAATAGGTATGCATCCGAGCAACATTCCTAGAATTTTGGGAAGAAGAATGAATCCCCTATGGGTATCTCTATCTTTCCCCGCAAGATGAAAATTTTTCACGCTATAATGATTCTGACCTGCTCATATGATCAACCATGCCATACCAAGCATCATGAAGCAAAGATATGTCAACAATGAAATAAAGAATCATGAGAAAAACATAAACCAAGTACATCCTGTGCAAAATCTGTGCTCATCATGCATAATACTTATGTACATCAACATCATGCAATGTACCAAAGATATCATCCATGGACACGGGAATAATCATATGCCTTTATCAACATACCAACATGTGCATCTACCAATATGCCAACCACATGCATCCACCAATATACAAGCTATGTGCATCTACTAACATGCCAAACAATGTATCATATCACTCTGATATGTCTCCATCATGAACAAAGTGCCACAACTATATCATTCTCAACAAAATGCCAATTGTTGTGCTAATCAGGTAGTACTAATGGTGTAGTATCATCAAGTATATATCTATGAGAAGTTTACCAAACATGTACATTAACATGTACCCAATACCACAAAATGACTAATCCCATATATGTGCCTAATCTCTCCATGTTTTGTGCCAATCAAACTGCTATTATGTGCCTCTTCCAATGTACTCGAAAAGTACCAATCATGCATCAACTATAGATCAATAATGATATACAACATGATCACCTCATAAACTCACCAATCATATGTCCCAATATAGCCCAATCCACATGAAAATGTATACCATGATATCAACATATGTTTCCAATAATACATCATAAGATATATCAATGAAATCTCCAACATGTCCCACCTATGTAGCAATACCAATAGATCAACATAAATCCATACTGCTAGTGCTTCATGCAATCATATTTTATTTTACATAATCTAATAGATGAACACTTAAAATTGCAACAAATAGTGTGGCAACTCCAACAACAATGTATTCTCGCAACAAAGTGTTATACCATCACATTAAGTTGCAATCCATGTGCATAGTCTTTTTTCTCAAGGCTTTACCTACATATACGCTTTGCTGTAATAAATGTAGTGTGTGTGTATGCAACCCATTCAAGGTCACATTTGCTTGTATGTCATCACACCATCGGCCACCGTGATGTGCCTCACACAGATGACACTTTTGTACTTCCTCAAAATTTTCATTATGTGATCTCAAGTTGCTCATTTTGCCCACTGTAGATTTAACTTTTCCCTCAACTTGAGCTCTAAGATTCCATTTTTTCAAAGATGTATCCCTTTCTACTTCATTCCTTCTTCTAGCCATGCTATGTGTGGTCCTCATCATGGACTTTCTTCTTGTGTTCTCATAAAGACTCATGGGATTTGTGTCCAAATCCACCACAGCTGTAGCATCTCATAGAGTTAAAGCGAACAACAATATGTTCACTTGATCACATATCCAACACTTTGTGGTTTTATAGAATCTCCATTATATCTCCTTTCATAAGATCTACATTCAAAATCTTTGTGACCACATCCATTACATGAATAACAATGCCCATGAAAACTACTTTCATACATTTTCTTTGGTGTCCCAAAAGTAGCTTCTGATGTCTTCCCTATTGTTCTTTTGAAATCTTCTTTGTCTTGTGTAGATGGTTGCTTTGCAACATTACCTTCCTTGATGGAACTACCTTATGCTTCTTTGAGGTGATTGTTTCAGCACGCAGTATCTTCTCCTTTGTATCCAAGACCTGACATATCATATGGTGATATTTGACTTTCAAAGATCTCATCCAATATTAGTGAGCTATTCAAGAATTTGTTTGAATTTTCTACCTTCTTTCTAAGGTAAACAATTTCAACTTCTAGCTTACAACATGACTCTTCCTTTTCATTTATTTTACTATTCTTCAATAGTTCCTATTCTTTTGGCTTCTTCAATTCTGGGGTCTTGAGATGACAATAGTTTCAAAACTTTTTCTAATCTCATCATCTACCTTCACATTTTCTTTTTTCATTCTTTAGTTCTTAAGATTTCTCTTCCTTTTCTTCTGCTGAGTTTGTATTGCTCTCTGAGCATTTCCTTTAATATCAAGATGTACCTTTGGCCTCCATAGAGAAACTTTTTTAGTGTTATCCAAAAGATAGTTATAGTGTGTATACAAATGATCACTTATATATCTATATAAACCCTCTTCAGTTTACTTTTGAAGTTTTAATATTTTCTATTCTTTTTCATGGATAAATTCATTACTGTAAATCCTACACAACCAAGCTTAGATCATCTTCTTTCACTTGAGAAAATTGGAAAGCATCATCATATTTTTAGAATCAATGCAATTCTGAGAGTCTCTTTAAGATTTTTACCTTTCATTTGAAGTATTATATTTCTTCTTGCCAACATCATCACATGATTCTTTTTTTAAAATCACATATGCAATCAAGAGTTAGATATTCTTTACCTTTGATAATTTTGATGCTTTCTTTCTTTGATATGTTCTCTAGCTTTAGCCATAGATCTCAAGGTAAGTGCATGTCCTCAGTGCTCTTTGATAGGGATTGAGAGTCTACTAAGAATTGTATTGAGAGCTAATGCATAATTATTGTTTTCTTTCTTTTGAGTTGCAAACTTTGACGTGTTCTTCAACGGAACATATTCACCGATGCTTGCCTTCCGAAGAAGTGTTTCGGTCCAACCCAGAAGGCCCCCTCTCATACAAATTGTTGGATGCACCTATCACACTTAGAGGGGGTGGGGGTGAATGAGTGATATTTTTTTCCCAAAACTTCCTCTTACACAAAAACTCCTAAGTTAACATTCAACATTTGATATCACTATTGTTGTAATTTACAATCAATTAGATGTGAATACATATTATCAGCAAATATATATCATCAACAAATCATCTCCACAAGGAACACAAAGAACAACACAAGATGTGTGTACAATTTTTCTTTTATTATGGACTTCAATACAAAGGTTTTTCAACAAGAATAAATGAATAGAGTACAACTCTACAAGAGAATTAGATCTATATGAAAGACTCATCTTACATTCTTCGCACCAAATCGAGATGAGCCAACTCTCAACATATATCAATCTATCAATATAAACAAGTGCATCAACCATGCACAAACCTATGCCAAACAACCTGTAATAACCCTGTACTATAAACAAGTGCATCCAACCATGTGCCTGGCATACACCAATCATGTGTCAAATAATAATAAAAAATGAATCACTGCTATGTACCAACATCATCAACTATACACCTCATGTATGTGCCAACTCATCAACTATTTGTCTCAAATTCATGACTAGTTTTGGATTACCAACAACCCCAACATGAAATGAACCTAACTTTGTACCAAGAATGAATAAATATATGAAACTGATACACAATTTTCAGTGTTTTATGCAATTCCTCCAGGTGAAACTACTTGAAACCTCTCGTAAAATGCTGCTATAGCAAAATGGCATACCTTGTTGACTCCTGGCTTCACCTTGTAGAGCATGGACAACACAAAATATTCATTGAATTGATCTAAACTATTAAAAACATACTACAGCTCTGTACCCTAACCAAAAATTTGGTCTCACTGAATTTGGATCTGTTATGAATAGTTATGATGTTTTTACCCAACACCTGCTTTTCTTTTGACTAGTTTCTGACTAGCCACAAACCCAATTTTCCACGAGTGTAAATCCAAAAATACAACGACTCCAATAAGATGAATTTTTTACCACAGATACTAAGCTTTTATTAATGTATAGAAATTTCATAGTTCAATCATTATAGAAACAAAATTATAGCTAAAATGGTGAGATGACTTGTAAATAAGATGTACCTTAGAAAGTACCATCAAAAACATTTATCCTCTTTACTGCCTTTTTTCTTCACCTTTCCAAAAAGTTTGGCTTAGATATCCTTGGTTACCCCATTAATATATAGATTCAATATTCTCAAGTGTGAAATGAGAGAGTCTTGCTCTATTTATACTCTCCAAGTAGCTTCCTTAAAAACACCTTCAAGGTCACTTGACCTAATTTTCCATTTTAGGTTAACCCTAATTTATCCATTAAATTTATTATTGAAATAATTTATTTTGGATTCACTTTGAATTATAACACACTCATTACTTCACTTTATTATTTACCTTTTAAAATATCTTTACTTCTAGATGACATGTGGGTCCTCCTTAATCTCTCGAGACCATAACTCTCAAACCTAGAGGATATGTGATGTTCCACATACCACCGTAGAATGATGAAATCTACGGTTCATATAGAATAGTATGTCTGAAAATATATCATAACCTCATACCATACCCGCCAAACAAACTTGGGTCCATACCCAAACCTCGGGTCTCCAAATTCTCATGGCCATAACCCTCTAACCTGAGGGGAGTTATGTGACATTCTACATGTACCATCTGAAAATGGCATGACAAGAAATATAAATCTAGGATAGTTTACCAACAATTTCCTTGATCTTCTATTGTTATTCCACATACAAGCATGGGTCCTCCAACCACTTCTAGGATAACTCAATCCAAAGTGTCTTCCGCGGAGGGCTTTCAACATAAGTACTTCTGATTTCATCCATTTGTGCACCTTTATCAATCATGATAATATAATAATGAGTCATCTATACATTTTTCCAATAATGCATGATATACCAATGTCCACATCGATCCATCTTCATCATGTATCAATGACAACTCATTGATCACCTTTTCATCATGTATGAAGGACAACTCATTGATCCATATTCATCTATGCATTCTCATCAAGGACAATACATATATTATATTACATCAATCATCAATCAATCAATCACTTTGGACATCAATCAATCAAACCATTGGCTTCAATGACAACATGATCCAACATATTTATCCTTATGTATTCATATATTTACTTATGTATTAAAGTATGATGATTATTACAAGGGCCTAAGAGACCTCACAACATCTCTCTCCCCAGCACACTCAAATTTTCACCATCCCTATAAGCCAGCATCAATGTTCGGGCCCTTCTCACATGTATATCTCATTGTATCACCATGCATATCGCTTCCAAGATAGGTAACTTAGTCACAATACCCTAACCTGATATATGATAGACGATACAAGGTTTATTGTGACTAGTCTCAACTATATCTGAGTGATTATATATTATAGGTCCCATCTTCTCAATCTCCATGTTTTATGTTTTCAATGTAAGAGTTTCACTGATCAAGAAATATTTCCGTCGCCACTCAATTCGTACCTAGATTTCTCACGCCAGCCTCATAGGCTGTTTCTCTCGGATGATTCAAGTAGGGATCGATGAGGGTCTGCCATCGACCACTTCCATATGCTCCATTTTTGTCAATACCACCAAAAAAATTGTTCTACAACTCTTATACTTAGGGAATCAATTAATTCAGTGTTCTCATCATCATCTTTTCTTTAAGCGCTTCATGTGTGTGTAAAACATCTCTCTTGAATGCCTTCAAACATTGTTCATCATAAGTGTTATACTCACTTTGTCTCTGCAAAAGTTTCCTTTGTCAATGATCAATATTGTATTCAAGTGCTTAGCCACGCTATGTTGATTCGTTGAAGATTATTGTTTTCATTGATGTCAACCTCTAGTCATGGGTTGATATTTAGACATGAAGGACAATGCACATGCAGATACAATACCCATGGATGAATAGTATACAACATGTTGTTTATGGTATGTGGCACGTCACTTGGATCTTCATGGTTGATGAGAAATGAATTTCGAAGATGACAAAGTGAATTGAAGAAGGAAGTACATGTGTGTCTCCAAGATAATTAAAGAAAAGAATTACAAAAATAAGAAAGTGTCATGTCGGCCCTAATGTTAAAAGAAGTGACATAAAATGATATAAATAAATATCATTATACATTCTTTTGATACACAAGTCGAATTTCCAAGGAAATCGGCAAAGAAGGCTGGATTTCAAGGAGGATGGAGTCTTTTAGGCAGATGTGTTCTAAGGTGTGTTATTTTCGGTCATCTTACCATTTTTACTTATAAAATTTTCTAGAATGATTCATATGGTGTTTCTCATACATTGAGAATATATATCAAGGTCCCTATGGTAAAGTTTCATATTTTGATTCGCTACTCATGGAGATACACTCTGTAGATAGGTTTTTGACTAACCTGGGTTAGTCAATAAACAAGTAAATTCCTGTAAAACAAATACAACTTCTTCATAGAGAATCCAAATGAAGTGGGACAAATTTCATTGGAAAGAGTGCTAAATTTATTTCTTTCTTTTGTGCAAGTTTCTAACTGGAAGGTTAATATTGAGCTAGGCATTCTATACAAGTTCGCTTCTCCCTAATAAACCAAAATTGAACAAGGTCTACCATTCTCTATAACTGAGTTCTGAGGACTCAAGGAGGAAACTTGGAGAAGTTTCAGAATAAATTGAGCAATATTATCTACATGATCAAAGTATTCCAATAATTGAAAGGACTGCAAGTTGAAGAAGTTTCAGGAAGTATTATAAAGTTCTATGTGATGGTTGGTTGATGGTGATGATTTAATGTGAAGTTTTATTATTTCATATATTCTTGGGTGGAAGGGAAGGGTTGACGGAGAGTTCAACTCTTGATAGTTGGAGGATTGTATCTTCCTTGAGATTATCCTCCTCCTTACATTTGGAAGTTGTAGGTACTTTTGGAAGTCATTACTTTCCTGAACAATAACTATTGATTATTATCATATATTGTGCATGGTGTAGGTATTGGTAACTTTTATACTATTGTTAATTTGTCATTGGACATAATTGAATGGTCTAAGGAGTGTTAGTGCAATTGTAATTGTACTTGATACTCTATTTACTCTCAAGAGCTGATTTACCCCCCTCTCAGTATCAACAAATTCAATTCTATGGAAAAAGTTGAAAAGGTTTGTAAATTGTACTTGATACTGATTCACCCCCCTCTCAGTATCAACAAATTCAATTCTATGGAGTCTTTCATTTTTACATTAAGGATGATTGGCTGACTCTAAGACTCTACAATAAATTTTTCATGGCCTTGACTTCCTGTTGTTGATTATGTGTTGATTGATGTTGGTGAGTGGTCAAACTTGTCGGAGAAAAATTCGGCTTACATTACATGACTGGAGGGGACCGCCTGCCTTCGAAGAAGACGCATGTTTAACCCTCTCCTTTCTTCTTTGACTAGGATTTTCCAAGACATCTTCAAATTGACACATAATAATTTTTATTTTCCAATTGATAGACTCGACTTCGACTAGACCTTGACTTGATTGTCTCAATCCAGTGAACGACTAAATTTGACCCAACTTTGAATTTGACTATGATCCTTCATAATAAATCTTAATATAATGTACAAATTTATTTAATGCTTTCACCCATGGGGTTTCTGGAAATTGGAATCCTCATAAACTTCTAATGTAGTCACAGTAGCAACTAGTCGACCAGGTTGATAAGTCGACCAAGTCGACTAGTTCGACCATAGTTTAGTCAAGTCGACAATATAAGCGCGCTTGAAATTCCATTGCAATCTCGAGTAGGCGAGAAGAATATTCGAATAGGTGAAGCACCATAATCATTGTCTACATGTATTTATTTTTTCAAAGACTGTTTGGTATGAACATATGACCAATCACCCATCTGTCAGGGCACTCATCGATCAGGTCGACTAGTTTACCAAGTCGACTTGGTCGCACCATATTTTTTCATTGAAACTTTGCAGTCGGATATATTGAGTGTAGTCAATTTTCATGGTTGAATTCTTGGTTGATTAATGAGCAATCGACATCTCCCCCAAGAAACATAGGCATTTTTTTCACTATCCTGACGTGTACATATGGTGCCTTCCGTAGGTATTGCAGGTCTCACTATCTCACATGGAAGACTTACTCGACATGCTCAATGATTGGTGTTTTTCAAAATTTCAATAATTATTTCAATAATTAATCCCTTGTTTCAACCACTTTGACTAACCAAGATTCTTGATGACCTTCTAGAGGCTTCTAGAATATTCTTGAGGGTCCTCCAACTTCATAGAGCCATGTCTCCTCAACAATGAGGAACTACGTGGCGTACCATATATCATCGGAAATGGCATGACACATACTATACATCTATGATAGTCTTACCTACAAGTATATTGACCTTCATGTATTTATTCCTCGATAAATTGTGGGTTCCATGACCATGATCAATGTATCATTGGATCCTCTCACATGGATCATATACCAAGGGAACCTCTTAACTAGATTTCCACCATCACTAGCACATGCCTCTACCAAACATGTACCGAAGTCACCAACATACCATCACAAGATATGTGTTTGTACCAACGTGTACCATGCATCAATCGTGCACATCAACACATGTACCATACCATGTTCCAACCATGCACATCAACAACACATGTACCATACCATGTGCCAACCATACAGATCAACCATGTACATCAACCTGTACCATACCATGTGCCAACCATACAGATCAACCATGTACATCAACCTGTACCATACCATGTGCCAACCATGCACTTCAAAAACACTTGTACCATACCATGTTCCTACCTTAATAATGTGTCAATATCAATGGTAGACCTCTAACATGACAACCAACTGTCCAACAATATCGTCCACATCTCTAGGGCTTCCAGACTTCTCCAAGGGTTGACATCAATCTCTAAGATCACTCTCCAAGGGTTGACATAAATGACAACCAACTTTCCAAACCAAATGTCCAACAATCTCCCTCTTTGGCATTGATGGAAACACTTAAACATGGAAACACCATGCTCATGCTCCCCTGTGACCATCACTCCTCATCAATGTTTATATCTCTCCCCTTTGACATCAATGGAAAATGGTACCTTCCTTGGGGATTCTCCCCATGTCTTCATGCCTTTGTTCTTCTCTACCCCTTTGACATCCTAGGAAAAAGGGTAAATCTCTCTCTGGGGATGCTCCCCCTGTTTGAGCTTTCCTTGGGGTTGATATCCCTATATTCACTCTTCTTGTCTCTTCTTGACTATTTCTCTCTCCTTGAATTCTCTGCAAGATGTCATGTAGATCAATTGTAGATCTCCCTGTACCTTCTTCCTTTTAGAGTTTTTATCCATTGGTGCTTCCTCTTGTAAATCACTAACATATATAAAAGCATTCAAAGTTTGAGCATTCAAATATTTCATTATCAAAAACATCCAATTGTCTCTAAATCAGTCTATGAAACAATCTATTTTGAACTCATGCTCTCATACACTAACATATATCTATCCAATTCTGCCAAGTGTCTTATGAATCCTTCCTTGTCCATGTGACCCATATGTACCTTCACTATTCTGAAGACATCTATGAATCCATTGCAATTGATCATCACATACCTGTTGTTGTAATCTTGTAGATTACAACAACATTCACAGAGAGGTTACATTGAAGCACCACACACATACTCACAAATGATGAGAGTAATTGGGAAGCTAAACCAATCCACCATTTATTCCTTATTCATGAGTATAAATACATATGAGAGATGGTTGGAGCGGTTGTACCCGCTCCAACTAATCATTCCTTAAGATCCTTTATGTTACATTATTGCACTTACTTACATATTTATCCTTATGTATGCATATATTTACTTATGTATTAAAGTATGATGACTATTACAAGCACCTACGAGGCCTCCCAACATCTCCCCCACACTCAAATATTTGCTCGTCTTGAGCAAGCGTGCACTAATGTTTTGGGTCTTTGCTGCTACAGAAGTATCCTTATTGTGTACCACCCATGCATACCGGTCTGCATAGGTAACTTAGTCACAACAAGCGCCAACTGGATAAGGTGATAGACGTATACAAGGTTTATTGTGACTAGTCTCAACTATATCTGAGTGACTATATATTATAGGTCCCATCTCCTTGATCTCCATGCTCTACGTTCCCCAGCAAGAGTCACACTGAATGTTGTTATTTCCAAGTCGATCACTCAATTCAAACCTAGATTGCTCACATGCTCTGTTAGGTTGTCGCTCTCGGAGGGTTCACTATAGGGGATCGATGAGGGTCTGTGCCATCGACCACTCATAAAAAAATATTGTTGTCACGACCCAAAAAACTGTTCTGCAACTCTTATACTCAGGGGATCAATCAATTCATTGTTCGCATCATCTTTTCTTTAAACACTTTGTGTGTGTGTAAAACATCTCTCTTGAATGCCTTCTAACACTGTTCATCATAAGTGTTATGCTCACTTTGTCGCTGCAAAATTTTCCTTTTTCAATGCTCAATATTTTATTCAAGTGCTTAGCCATTGCTATGTTGCTCATCATGTGTTCCTTCAATTCTATGGAGTCTTTCATTTTTAAATTAAGGATGACTGACCGACTCTAAGACTCTACAAGAAATTTTTCCTCTTCCTGCTGTCAATTATGTGTCGACTAATGTCAGTGAGTGGTCGAACTCGTCGAATAAAAATTTGTCTTACATTACATGACCGGAGGGGATCGTCTACCTCCGAATAAGAAGCACGTTTAACCCCCTTCTTTCTTCTTTGACTAGGATTTTCCAAGACATCTTGAAATTGACACACAATAATTTTTATTTTCCAACTAATAGAATCAACTTTGTTACAGATCGACTTCAACGAGATAAATTGGCCTGGATAATATCTCCACAACCAACATTCTTGAGCAAAAGATATTTGTGTGATAATGGTGATTGTTTTGGCATTTTCATATCACAATTTTGGTAGAAAACCCCCAGCGGATCATGATCATGCTCTACACGGGCCAGTCGATATGCACAACAAAACCCCCAGCGAAAATATCCATTTTCATGCACTTATAGTTCAACTTGGTTTGCACTAGTCTTACACATTTTACTGTCTATTTACGTCACAATGATGGCCAACTGTTGCACTAGTGGAATCCTCTAATCAATTGGTATTCTGCAGCGAGGAATTTCCAATGCATATCAACTGTAACACACAAAAAATTATAAGCCCGGACATCAATTGGAATTGTGTCGGCGGAAGCCCAGTTGCGCCATATTTTTGGTGAATCATTCATTAAGATGTTCACAGGTTTGTATGTTATCATTTCACATGAGATTTTGTCATCTTCTTCTTCTCCAACTACTCCTGTTGATCGATGGTCAGAGCTTCTTCTCATAGTAATAAAATTTTCTTTTTGCATCAAAATTAGATATAGTGATCCTCTTATATCTCCATCAGATTTAGACTACCCCCATCCACTGTTGTTGTCACCCAGCCAGATGAAGGAGGAAACGACGTCAATGTTTTAATCATATAGATTACAACGAAATTCACAGAGAGGTTACATTGAAGCACCACACACATACTCACAAATGACAAGAGTAATTGGGAAGGTAAACCAATCCACCGTTTATTCCTTACTCATGAGTATAAATACATATGAGATATGGTTGGAGCGATGCTCCAACTAATCATTCCATAAGATCCTTTATGTTACATTATTCCACTTATATATTTATCCTTATGTATTCCTATATTTACTTGTGTATTAAAGTATGATGACTATTACAAGGGCCTAAGAGGCCAAGTGTCTTACGAATCCATCCTTATCCATGTGACCCATCTGTACATTCACTATTATAAATACTTCTCTAAATCTGCTGCAACTGATCATCACATACCTACATATAAAACTGAAATAGCTATGCCCAATGGTCTACTTAACTGCAAATCAAACTCTACAAATTTTCAATGAGTGTATCCATGCCTTAATATATCCTCTATGAATCTTTGCATCAAAAAGTGTACCAATGATATCCCTTGTGTCAATCAGTTGATATTTTTCATACCTACATGGAGATGTGTTAAGAAACCTATTCCTTAACCAACCAATCTGTCATAGGACATCCTATACCTCTGCCATCGAACCACTCTGAATCAAACAACTGTAACATCACTCTAAAACACATCATGTTGTCTGAAGGATAGATCTCTAAACTGTAACAGTTGTTTCATAGATTCCCCCTATTCAATATTCATATTACCTGGGAGTCTCCAAGCCAAATGGCTTAGAACAATGGAGAAATCCTCCCTAATGCGGAGTAGTCTTCTTCTTCATCTGCGGATCCATCATCTTCCTGAATTATGTCACTTTCTTCTTGGATTCTAACATCTTCCCTTCTGCATGTGGATTCATCATGATCTCGTACTACTATGTATCATGAGAGTGTGATTTTTGGGACCTGTTCTTCCTTTACCTTCTCTACATTATGATCATGCATTGATGTGGATTCTAACAATATGATCCTTGAGACTTTCTCTGCTTTCAATTTCTTTTATAGTATGTAGAATTCCCACTAAATTTTCTTTGAATTTTTCTTCTTGCACTGCTGATTCATTCTCATCAAACCATCAACTAGTGTGAAATATTTTTCGTGTACCTGTTGTTATATAGTTTTCTACCAACAATTTTCTACCTTTGAATAGTATTACCATCACCCAATGAAAATAACAATGTAGTAGTAATTCACAAAATGTTGTTATGAGTTTATTATTCTAATATCATGCTACAACAATGAGGAATTTAAACTCCAACAACAATATATTAATGGCAACAAGAAGTAGATATGACTTGAGTAGAAAAAGAATGAGCTATCTACTCTTCCAGAAAAGACATAGCACTCATGAATGATTCATAACAGTACTATACGTTGGATTACATAGGCATATCTGGGATGGAAATGGAAGATAATCGCCCAGTTTATTTATGGCGATGTTCACATGAAGAGACTCAGCCTATCCAACATTAATCAGCCACAGAACTGAGGAGTAACTCCTCTTAACACAAAAACTCAATGCTATATCCAAGTCGACCTTAACCAGCAGCTAGGAAATGTGTCCAGTGAATGAGATGTGCACCCAACAGGTGAGAAAAATGCCCAGCAGTGAGAGGATATGCCCAGTCAGTGTATACTCAACAATTACTAAGAGAAAATCACCCCAGAAGAGTGGTAATGCTACCCAGGAACACGGGACTCGGATCCCACAAGAAATATTCCCTTCTACTCACACAAAATGCACCCGTCTCTCAGAGAATGTATAGGTTGGGGGACCCACGAATTTTATGAAGGAAACTCTGCCTTTCTCAAGCTACTTGACGAGTTACACTCAGAAAATCGCCCAACATCAAAAAAAATTCCTTCTTAATGTTTAAATCTTCCTTCTTAACTCGAAATCTCCCCCATACATGAGTAAACTCAGCAACCACTATAATAACTTCTCCACAACAGCCAACTTCAGTTACCAAACTATCCCATTAATGAAGTCCAACTTCGAAATCTGAGTGATTCTGATCTCAAACTAGCTAGGGTGTATCATTGCAACATGGAAACCAACAAATGCATAAGGGTTTCCAAAAACCCTAGACCCTTTCCTCAAGAGCTCTCAAAAAATCTATTTTCCAAATGGTTGAAAGAAAGAATGAGGGGGACCTCCTCTTTTCCCCTCTTTTATTTCTTCATTGAATTAATTCCCGCTCACTTTACTTTTTTTATTTTCTTTTAAAGTCACTTCATGTTTGCACACTTTATAATTTTTAAGTGAATTTATTTTTCCTAAGACCCATGTCTCCCTTTTTCCCCTTTTCACTTTATAAAGTCATTTCCTAGGAAAAAGTTGAGTTCCCTAGGTAACTTTTCCCACTTAGCCTACGGGAACCAATTTAGGCTAGCGGAACCATTCCTTATGCTTCCTAGGCCAACGAGGACATTACAGTCCTCCCCACCTAATATTGTTTGTCCTCAAACAACTATAATCTAGGGTGTTGCAATACATGCTCTCCTTCCCAAGTAACATCCTCGATAGGTATATTTTTCCATTTGATCAGGTACTCTTTGATGCTCTTGTTCCTTAATTTCCTCTCTCTAGTATCCAATGCCTCCTTCATAATTAGAATCAACTGCCCCTCCTCATCCAATGGTGGAAACTCTGTAGAAATGACAACATGTTGTCCCACTGCTTTCTTGAGGCATGAAATATAAAAGAAATTGTGTATCTTACATCCCTTTGGAAGATCTAGCTCATAAGCTACTTCCCCGACTCGCCTCAAACTCTTGTAGGGACCATAGAATTGTGGCTTCAGTTTCTCTGCCCCTTTCATTTTCAAGGACGATTGCATGTATGGCAACAAGCGAAGATATACCAAGTCTCCCACATCGAAACTGCACTCCACTCTATGCTTGTTGGCATACATATTTTGTTGATTCGGTGCCATTTGCAGGTTATCTTTGAGAGTTCGTAAGATGTCCTGACTCTCCTGAATCCAATCTTTGACTTTGGGTGCCCGACTGTCCCTAAATGCTCGATCCACAAAGGAAGTGGTGGCGTCATAACCATACAAATATTTGAAAGGTGTCATCCTGATCGACATGTGATAAGTGGTGTTATAGCAATGCTCACCCAAGTGCAGCCATTTGATCCATGCCTTATGTTGCCCCAATACATAATTTCTCAAACACCCCTCGATCCATTTGTTCACAATTTCTGTTTTCCCATCAGTCTGAGGGTGATAACTGCTACTAGGCGTTAATTTTGTCCCTATGATTCTGAACAGCTCCTACCAGAACCCCCCCATGAATCCATTGTCTCGATCACTGACAATTGTCTCGGGAAGTCCATGCAACTGAAATACCTCTCTGAAGAACATCTATGTTATTTGCACTGTAGAGTATTTGGACGATATGGCGAAGAAATGGGAAAATTTAGTAAGTATGTCAACCACCACGTAGATACAATCTTTTCCTTGAACCAGAGGCATCCCTGTGATAAAATCCATCGAAATGATTTCCCATTTTTGTCCAGGAATGTGAAGCAGTTGGAGCAATCCTACTGGATGGGTATGTTCCACCTTGTTTTGTTGACAGATGTGACACTCTCGTACGAACTTCAGTACATCATTCTTAATACCCTTCCAAGTGAACCTATCCCGAATTTGTCTATAAGTCTTCAGGTATCCTGGATGACCTGCCAAAGGAGAAGTATGTGTTGCATGAAGAATTTTGTCTTTCAACTGGGATTCTATTACTAAATAGATCTGGTCCTTATAATATATGATGTCGTCAATAACCCTGTACCTATCATCGGAGACCTGACCATCAACTATCTCACAAGCAAACCTATTTTTGGAGTATTCTACTAATAGAAGTGTCTTCCATTCCACTGAAATATCCATGAGAGAGAGAGTGGGTATCCTCGATAGGGCGTTAGCAACCACATTATTTTTTTCTTTCACATACTCAATTTCAAAATCGTAGGCTTGGATCTTACTGATCCATTTTTGTTTCCACTCACTCAACTCCTTTTGCTCCATGAGGAACCTCAAGCTATTATGATCGATCTTTACCTTCAACCTGTTCCCCACCAAGTACTGTTGGAATTTGATCAAAGAATGCATTATGGCCAACATCCCTTTGTTATATATGGAGTAATGTTTCTCATACTATCAGAGTTTTCAGCTCTCAAACGCTCTGGGGTGATTGTTTTGCATCAATACATATCCTATACCAATTCCCGAAGCATCACACTCCAAAATAAAGGGATGTGTGAAATCAGGGAGTGCTAAAAAAGGCATGAGCTCATCACCTTCTTCATTTTCTCGAATGTCTCCTGGGTCTTCTCAATCCAAACGAAAGCCCCCTTTTTGGTGAGATCGGTCAGTGGCGTTGTCAATTGTGAGAAACCATTAACAAATTTCCTATAGTAAGTGCAAAGACCGAGGAAAATCTTCAGTTCTGTCACATTCCTAGGAGTTGGCCCCTCAATGATCGCCCTGATATTTTCTTGGTGCACCTGTACCCCGTTCATCCCAATCATGTGCCCCAAGTAGAGAATCTATGTCATATGAAATTCACACTTGGATTCCTTCACATACAACTATTGACTCTCTATAATACCAAGTACTTCATACAGATGTCGCAGATGGTCCTCCCATGTTTTTTTGTATATGAGGATTTCATCAAAGAAGACCAATAAGAACTTTCTCAACTACTTATTGAACACATGATTCATGTACGACTGGAAAGTGGCAGGGGCATTAGTTAGCCCGAATGGCATGACCAGAAACTCACAATGCCCAGAGTGGCATCTAAAGGTTGTCTTAGGTACATTCTTCTCTCGTACTTTGATATGGTGATACCCTAATCGAAGATCAATATTCGAGAAGAATTTGGCTCCCCTGAGCTCATCCATTAATTCATCGATCCTGGGTATGGGGTACCGATTCTTGATTGTCTTCTTATTTAGGGCCCTGTAGTCAATACACATCCACAGAGGATCGTCGTTCTTCTTGACTAAGACAATAGAAGAGGAAAATGGGCTGGAACTAGGGTGGATGTGGCCCAATTTCAACAATTCTTTAATGGTTTTTTCAATCTTGTCCTTGTAAACTTTAGGGTGTCAATAGGGGTTTGTGATAATTTCTTGGACCCCCTCCTCTAGCTCTATGATATACTCAAAACCTCTATCAGGTGGAATTCCATGAGGAATGTCACTAAATACTTTATGATGTTTGCGGAGTAATACCTATAAGTCCTCTGGAAGCTTATGCAAACAGTCATGTGGCTCTCTGTCAAAAATAAATCACTTTACAACCCACTCTACATCACCATGCCTCATAACTACCTCCATGTTGTGCAATGACACAATCTTCGGTGGGTACTAGTGCATGGCTCGTCGGACCACTTTCTTTCCATCTGGCCCTGTGAACTCCATCTCCATGGTCCTGTGATGAGTAGTGTATCTCCCAATAGAGTAAATCCATTGAACACCCAACACTACATTTGTGTCTAGTATGTCCACCACAAAGAAATCATTTGTCATTGAGTAGTTTCCCATGGTTATTGTGAGCTTGGGAATCCACTTGGTGCCACTCATCCGGTGGTCTCCTGGTATGACTACTATGAACCCATCGAATTCCTCTGTCAGAATTCCTCTCCTCTCAACCATGTTACCGTCAATGAAGTTATGGGATGCTCCCCCATCGATCAATATTGTCACCTTGTGCCCTTGTAGGACGCCTCTAACCCTGAAGGTATGATATCTCAAAAATCCTTACATCGAGGCCATGACTGCGTCCTTAGCCCCAGCCTGTGAAGACTCCTCTCCTGATGTTGGATGTCCCTGGTCCTGAGCCTTCTCCACCTCCTCATCCTCATCATTTTCACTGTCAGAGTATACCTCAATGTAATGGGCCTTGCCCATTCTATCCTTCCTAGCGCATCTGTTCCTTGGTGCCCATGGCTCCTGACAGATGAAACACAATTTATTTTTCCTCAATTCTCTACTATTCCCTTCATCCAGTTTGGGCTTGCCAACCCAATCTCTCTGAGGTGGTATGATGTCCTTAGTCCTCGGGGTAAAATTGGGTTTGGGCGGAAACTGACTTTTAGGTACTGCATCCTACATGTCCCGAGCTCTGTTGATTGCATCCTGCAAAGAGGTAGGCTTTTAGTCCTTGACCCATCCTCATAGAGGCTCCATCAGCCCCTCCACAAACAGCATCACCAAACGGCCCTCTAAAATGTCTGACACCATCACAATGCCCCTTTGAAACTAAGATATATAGGCCTCTGGGCTACCTGTCTGTTTGAGCTAAGCCAACTCTCTGAAGTGAAGCTCAGGGTACTTCCTATCAAATATATTATTGAGTCTCTTTGTGAAGTCCAGGTAGGAGGTAACCCTGACATGTCCCAAATTGACTAACCCATGGTACTACCACTCATGGGCCTCACCATCCAGGTGCAAGGTGGCCAATTTAATGGCATTTGTCTCTGTCATCTGGTGCAACTAGAAGTAAGTGTCGAGCTTCTACACCCATGATCTAGCGGAGCATTTAGAGCCCCTGTCAAAGTTGGGAATAGTGATTTTCCCAATGGTGCATTGCAACTCAAAATTGTGTGTCATGGCCCTCATCGGCCCTCTCGGTCAGTTTCTTCTCTTCATATTGCAGAACTCTGCGAAGGACATGGCTGAGTGGAAATCATCTCCTAGTCTCTTGTACTCCTCTAAATATGCCCTATAGGGTTCATCTTTCTCAACCTGCATCAATGGACCTGCGACCTCATTCCCCAAAAATTGAGGCATAGTGGGTCTAGGGGATTTGGTGTACAAGTTGGGGTGGCTCTGCATGGTAGTCCGTGAGTGTCTTCCTTCTCCATTGTTTGAACCCCCATCACCATTTTGGTTCTTCTTCATTGTTCCCTCCAACGAATTCTTAGAAAATTGCCCCATGAGGTCCATCATGGTATTTTGACCCTTGGCCAATTCATTCAAGATATTGAACAAATTGTTGATCATGGTATCATCTTCTTCCCCCATGGTTCCTTTTCCCTTATGTGTGATAGATGGTATTGCCTCTCATGTCTCTTCTTCTCTAACCACTTCTTCTTCTTCCCACCCAGGGGGATCTGGGGTTCTTCCCCTACGTTTCTGGTAGGTAATGTTCTGTGTGTCTTCTGGTCTCATAAATCTTATTACAAATTCCCCTTAGATCCCACAGTTGTAGAGGAACATGCTACTATAGTATTCCCACTAAATTTCCTTCGAATTTTTCTTCTTGTACTGCTAATTCGTTCTCATCAAACCATCAACTAGTGTGAAATATTTGTCTTGTACCTGTTGTTATACAGTTTTCTACCAACAATTTTCCACCTTTGAATAGTATTACCATCACCCAATGAAAATAACAATGTAGCAGAAATTCACAAAATGTTGGTCTGAGTTTATTATTCTAATATCATGCTACAGCAGTGAGGAATTTAAACTTCAACAACAATATATTAATGGAAACAAGAAGTAGATCTGACCTGAGTAGAAAAATAATGAGCTATCTACTCTCCCAGAAATGACATATCACTCATGAATGAGTCATAATGGTATTGTACGTTGGATTACATAGGTAGTTGTTGGATGGAAATGGAAGATAATCGCCCAACTTATTTATGGCACTATCCACATGAAGAGACTCGGCCTATCCAACATTAATCATCGACAGAACTAAGGAGTAATTCCTCTTAACACATCAACTCAACGCTATATCCAAGTTGACCTCAACCAATAGCTAGGAAATGTGTCCAGTGAATGAGATGTGTGCCCCACAGGTGAGAAAATCGTCCAACAGTGAGAGGATACGCCTAGCCAGTGTATACTCGGCAATTACTAAGAGAAAATCGCCCCAAAAGAGTGGTAATGTTGCCCAGGAACATGGGACTTGGATCCCACAAGCAAGATGCCCTTCTACTCACATAAAATGACCCCAACTCTTAGAGAATGTATAGGTTGGGGGACCCACAAATTTTATGAAGGAAACTCTACCTTTCTCAAGCTACTTGACGGGTTACACTCAGAAACTCGCCCAACATCAGAAAATTCACCTTCTTAATGTTTAAATCTGCCTTCTTAACTCAAAATCGCCCCCATACATGAGTAAACTCAGTAGCCACTATAATAACTTCGCCACAACAACCAACTTTAGTTACCAAACTATCCCAATGAAGTCCAACTTTGAAATATGAGTGATTCCGATCTCAAACCAGCTAGGGTGTATCGTTGCAACACCGAAACCATAAAATGCATAAGGGTTTCCAAAAATCCTAGACTTTTTCCTCAAGAGCTCTCAAAAAATCTATTTTCCAAATGGTTGAATGCAAGAATGAGGGGCGCCTCCTCTTTTCCCCTCTTTTATTTCTTCATTGAATTAATTCCTGCTCACTTTACTTTTTTAATTTTCTTTTAAATTCACTTCATGCTTGCACACTTTATAATTTTTAAGTGACTTTATTTTTCCTAAGACCCATGTCTCACGTTTTCCCCTTTTCACTTTATAAAGTCATTTCCTAGGAAAAAGTTGAGTTCCCTAGGTAACTTTTCCCACTTAGCCTACGAGAACCAATTTAGGCTAGCGAAACCATTCCTTGTGCTTCCTAGGCCAACGGGGACATTACCTTTCTCGTATTATTGCAAATCTTGTGATCTCTGGGACATTTTCTTCATTCATATTATCTTTGTGTCTTTCTTTTATTTTCCAAACCTTCTTATTCATATTATTAGTGTTTTCTTTCATGGATGGTTCTATCACACTTTTGCAATCGAGCTATGTGACCACAATTGTGGCATTTGTAACATTGAATATTGTGAGGATCCACATAAGCACTACTTGCTTGAACATTTCTTCTGTATGCTCTGTAATCTACAACTTTATGTCCAAAGTTAGAACAATAAAAATAGTAACCATAAAAGGAACTTTTATACATGGGAGTAGATGATCCTCTATGTGATGTTGATTATGATCATAGTTGAATCTTCTTTTTTGTCTGGAAGTAGATGGTCTATACGAAAAGGTATCCTTCCTCTTGGACTCTTGTTGAGCATGATTCCTTCCTTTAAGTACTTCTGTGTAATTCTTAACTTTTTCTTCATTCTTCCTTTCCGGTAATCTCTGACCTTTCTCTTCAACTTTCTTTGTTGATGATTTCGATGCTTCTTCAATGTTTTTACTAAGCTTGTCAACTTTTAATCTCAACATGACAACTTCTTTTTCAAGCTTCTCAACCTCTTCTTCTTTCTTCATCATCTGATTCTTCATGACTTATTCCTTTCTCTTTGCCTCTTCAAGTTGGATCTTTAAGGAGATGATTTCTTCTTCAAGTTTTATTTCTTATCGACTGATTTTTGCTTCATGATTATTTTCCTTTTCAATCTCAGGATTGTCTTCTATTTCATTGGGATTTTTTGTCTCATCACTTCCAATCTTCAAATAAGGGCATTCAATTTCAATATGTCCTACTTCTTCACAATTAAAAAAAAAATACTCACCTATGTTGACTTCTTCATCATCTGAGTTGTCACCTGCTTCATTTTCTTTTGTTCCTTGCCTTGAGTAAAGATCTTGTAGGCTGTCCCAAATCTCTTTGGCTGATCCATACTGACCCACTTTGGTTTTTAATGAATCATATAATCCTTTCATAATAAAACCCATTGTTATATTGTTGTTCCTTTTCAATTCCTTCTTGGTTGCATTCTTCAGAAGCTTATTTGTAGTTGTATACCTTGTCTCAATTGATCGCCAAATATCACATCCTTGTGCTTGTAGAAATTATTTCATTATGTTGTTCCATATTTCATATTTCAGACCATTTTTACAATTGAATTGCGGTACTTCCATCTTATACATATCAATGTTTTCCTTGATCTATCTTCCAGTGGTTAAATTGCTTCTTGAATGACCTTCTCTAATACCAATTGTTGGAATACTGATAGGGGGGTGAATCAGTATTAGCACTTTTATCACTTTTAACCACACTATAAAATCTTCAATAATCATAGCATATAAAGATTAACTTGATCAGTTACCATTCAACAATTTATCATCTATGTTTAGTGTATCAGTAGTGCATAATAAAACAATCACAAATACATTGTACACCAAGATTTACGTGGAAACCCAAAGCGAGAGAAAACCATGGAATAAATTTCTTATATGTTAGAACAAATACATTCATAGGAAGCACCAACTTCCCAATTTTATATCTCCAACTGGAAGGAGGATCCAACCCTCTATTTATAGGATGCAACCTCAAGGAAGCTCCAACTCCCTAATTTTCTGGCTCCAACCAGAAGGAGGCTACAACCCCCCTTTCCTTGCCTCATCCAACCGCCCTAAAATATAACTGTAGACAACCCTGTCACTACCTTTGTTGTTGTAATTGATAACCTTTTGTTGTTGTTGCTTCTGATACCTCTATTTTTTCTACTTCTAATATCAATATCTCATCAAGACGGAAACCACTTATTCCTCGTACCAAAATCCACAAAAGATTTCTTCAAATAAAGTGATCATAACTCAATGAGACATACATGTTCCTGATTTCTTCAGAATAACTCCCTAACACACTCAGAAAGACATACCTTTACCCTAAAGTTGAACTGAGTTCATGATGTTAGATTACTGAGAGGGGGGTGAATCAATAATAGAGAAATATAATCTTTTTTCACCATAAAATGCAAGTGTTATATCAATGTAGCATTATCATCCAATAGTTGTAGAGTACATAAACAATGAACAAATGAGAAATCACACACATACACAGTACACCATTGTTTTACGTGGAAACCCAAAGCGGGAGAAAACCACAGAAGGTTTTTTTTATGTCTTTAAGAATTACATTCATTGGAAGCAACAACTTCCTTTGTTTTCCAGCTGCAACTGGAAGGAGGCTCCAACCCCCTAGTTTCTCAGGATACAACCTGAGGGAAGCTCCAAATCCCCAATTCTCTGGCTATAACCAGAAGGAGGCTACAACCCCCTATGTTCTTCGGCTACAACCAGAAGGTGGCTACAACCACCTGTTCTTGCCCCATCCAACCGCCCTGGTATATAAGTAGAATGATAGAAACAGTGTCACACTATCACTGTGAGATATACAATTGTAAACATGTACCAATCAACCTACACCAAACAACATGTACCAATAACCTGAACCATGCATCAACCTCTACCTCAACCTGTAATCAACATGTACCATAAACAAGTGCATCAACCATGCACCAACCTATACCAAACAACCTGTAATCAACATGTACCATAAACAAGTGCATCAACCAAGCATAACACAACAACTCATAATCATCACCAAGATCAATATGTGCTTCTAATAATATACCAATACAAGTATGCTACATAATCCATAAACCATGTGTCAACAATACTACTAACAAGTTCCTCCAACCATGTACCAAGTATGTACCAATCATGTATCAACTACTCATCAACTATGACTCATCAAGATGTACCAACACCATCAACTATACATGTTAAGAGCCAAATATCAATATAGCATAGAAAAACCTCAGAATAAGTACTCAACACCTTGAAAAAGAGAGAAATTCAGATAATAAGCCTCTTCGAGGGGGAAACATCCTTATGCCCACATAAATGTACAATTCCAAGATGATTCCAAATGAAAATGTCTCATTAGTATATATAGGAGACTAGGAGGTATAATTACAACTAATGGAATAAAGCCGACATAAATAAAATAAAATTACTAATATAATATGCCCCAATTAAGGGGTAATAAGCCAATATTAGGGCTTAACATGCCCCTCCCCTTGAGACAAGTGTTGTCTGCAATGCTTGAGTAACTCTGGATGCTTCTGTATAAAAGACTCATCTTCCCAAGTGGAATCTTCAGCCGGTAGTTTCCTCCATTTAATG
>SNQJ01S0033325.1:0-26885 GCA_010110895.2 Picea sitchensis | reverse complement strand
GGTTGTAGCCAACTTTCGGTTGTAGCCGGAGAACATAGGGGGTTGTAGCCTCCTTCTGGTTGTAGCCAGAGAATTGGGGAGTTGGAGCTTCCCTCAGGTTGTATCTTGAGAAACTAGGAGGTTGGAGCCTCCTTCCATTTGTAGCTGGAAAACAAAGGAAGTTGGTGCTTCCAATGAATTTAATTCTTAAATACATATAAAAAAAAAGCATTATGTGGTTTTCTCCCGCTTTGTGTTTCCACGTAAAACACTGGTGTATTGTGTATGTGTGTGATTGCTCATTTGTTCATTGTTTATTTACTCTACAACTATTGGATGATAATGTTACATTGATATAACACTTGCATTTTATGGTGAAAAAGGATTATATTGCTCTATTACTGATTCACCCCCCCTCTCAGTAATCCAACAATTGGTATCAGAGCCGATTCCTTCAGGAAACAATTTAACCACTGGAAGGAGATCATAGATTATTCTGAGAATGGAGTACCAATGTTTAATGGTCAGAATGGTTTTAAATATGATATGTGGAGAATAAGGACAAAAGTATTTTTACAGGCACATGGACATTATATTTGTCTACCAGATGTTACAGGATATGATAGTTCAAAAAGGGAAAATACCGTTGGCATGTTTTACAGACAATGTGTGCTTGTCATTGATGGCAAGATCAAAGTGTGCATCGATGACAATTTAGGAACAACATAAGCTAAGGGGGATTAGCGCAGAGTCGCACGCAATGCGTAGGTGTGCACCAGGGACGAGGTTAACTCATTGCCAAAGCTCAAGAGAGATAGCGTACTTAGTATCTCAGGCGGATCAAAGGTCGAGGCCTTTGACACTTAGAAATTCTTCTAAGTAAGGAGAATGCATAAGCTCGGGCAGAGAAGCGACATTGATTGTTGGATCCCATTCAGAATTCCCGATGACCGTCAGATCTGAATCCAGAAAGTAGGGGTGCAAATATGGAGGACAGATCTCTGGCGTTAGATCCGAGCGCAGGGTTCGACCATCATTGGATCAGGAAGAACATACACGTTCTTTAAAGTGCAAGATCGAAGCAGTGGTCCAACTCCATTTCAGAGTTTTGGCTATCAAGGTTTCGGATACTGGAAGTTGGAGTGTCGAAACACTTTACAACAAGAATGCCGAAATCCTGATATGTGAAATTGAGATATGATCTGAGCCGTTGAATCAAGATCATATCTGGACCGTCGAATCGTAGGACACGTGGTGAAAGATCATCAAGTCGTTGACTGGAAAGTCAAAGGAACGGGGTTCCCTAACCTCTCGAATTCGCGATATGAAAAATCGAGAAACTATCTTAGCCGTTAGATCAAGGTTTGTTCTGGACCATTGATCTAGCTCCATCTTGGAGTCTCGCCTATTGCGACTTGGAGTGACGAGAACCTCCATCTAAGGAACAACGATATGCGAGATCGCACAAATATCAGGACCGTCGGATCACCAAGAACGTGGACCGTTTATCTGAGCTCCATCTCGGAGCTTCACCTATCGCGACTTGGAGTGACGAGAACCTTCACCACAGGAATCGCAATATGTGAACTCATGATAAGATCTGAACCGTCAATGCACCAAGATTCGAGACCGTTGATCCAACTCCATTTCGAAGTTTCGCGAATCGCGACTTGGAGAGGCAAGAAACATAACCATAGGAGTTCCAAAATGTTGAAACGTGAAATTGTGAAATAATTTAAGGCTTGTGGTCTCAGCTGGTGGTCAAACCATCGAAGAGCTGAAGATAAGAGTACGTGCAGACAAGCTCCTTTTTCGGCGTTTCGGGGATCGTGACTTGGAAAGTTGAGAAACTTCACAACGGAATTAACGAAAAGGTGAAATGAGAAATCGTGAAAAGCACATTATGAACAAGAGATTGGTCATGTCCATGGTCATATAAAGAAAGGAGCTAGCACAAAAAAGCTCTGTTTTGGAGTTTCGGAGATCGTGACATGGAGATTCAAGATGTCTCATCGTAGAATCTCTGAATTGCGAAAGTGCAAAACAGGTAAATAACGCAAGAACCCATCAGAGTTAATCCAACAATGGAGGTGAACATGAGAAAAATCAGAGGGGTAATGTTGATCCTCACAGTGTAACTGCTAGAAACCATTGATGGTTTCTACCAGAGGAGGCGAAGAGACTCCGGTGTGATTTCTAGAGGAGCTGAAGCGTTACAAGGAATTTGCCAGTGGAATGAAGACGATTCGTGGAGGAAATTGAAAGCTGGAGGAGGGTTGGAGCTCGTAACTGAAACATAAAGGATGAGCTCGACTATAATAGAGAAGACGAAGAGTATCAACTGCCAGAGAGAAAAAAGAATCTCAGAATAACACCTAGTGATGATAGACACAGGGGTGAACTACCAGAGAAGCTGAAGAGTCACGATGATGATCAGGCAGAGCACTTGAGATGTGGAGGAGATTGGCGCGGTATGAGCATGCAGAGGAATGGTGAATATTGCACACACAAGGTGCACAGAAGCCATAAATACATGGTACAAAGAAGAGATGGGGTTGGAGTTGCTGCTGGAGTTGCCGTGGATGTTGTTGTTGAAGGTGATTCATGCATAAAGAAGGATCAGAGTGCAGCAACTGAATTGAATAGAAGAGGAACTGTGCAGTGAATGGACATGGCGCATAGAGAATAATAAAAAAAAAAACAGACAACGCAATTCATTTGTACAGGAAGGCAGTGAGGCAGACAGAGCAATGAAATGCAGCAGAATAGTGATGAGTTTGGTAAGACATTGTTGAACATTATATCACTGTAATGAGTTTCAGTAGAAAATATTTATAAAACAGGGTGGTAGGGAGGTGCTAGGGAGGACTTTTGTCCTCAGAGGTTCAAGTGGGTGCTTGAACACAGGGAGTTGGTACTTCCTTCTAGTTGGTGCTAGAGAAACTAGGGATTTGGTGCTTCCTTCTAGTTGGTGCTAGAGAAACCAGGGAGTTGGTGCTTCCTTCTAGTGGGCGCTAGATAAAAACAAAGAGTTGGTACTCTCAACAAGTTGCATCTTGAAAAACAGAGGTTGTAGCCTCACAATGAGTTGGTGCTCATATGTATGATAATGTAAAGAATGTAAATAATACTTATCATATAAAGAAGAAGAGGTTTTTACCTTGTATGGGTTTCCTTGGGAAATATTTGTCTATGTGTTTCTCATATATGTGACTGATGTTGAATGTGCCATTGTTTATTTCCTTGCATTATTGTGATCATCATTGAGTGCCTTATAAAGATTTTAAAAGAAGCATAATTATTTAAGCACGGTAACAACTGATTCACCCCCCCTCTCAGTTGTCCAACAAAGACTGCAACCAAGAAGGAATTGAAGAATAACAACAAAATAACAATGGATTTCATCTTGGAAGGATTACCTAATCCGGTAAGATAAAAGGTTGGTAAATGTTCATCATCCAAAGAACTTTGGGATAAGTTACATGGCATCTATTCTTCACCCATCACAGATTTAGAAAATGATAAAGAAGATGCAGATACAAAACAAGAACAAAGATGCTCATCATGTCAGACATATTCAGAAGAGGAAGAGTATGAAGAAGAAAAAGTTGATTACAGAGAAAAATTGATCAGTGCAATTGAATATCTAAAGAAAGAAAGAGAAGAAAACAAGTCATCCATGAAATAATTGATGAAGCAAAAGGAAAGTGTTCAAGGTTCCGAAAAAGATCAGCAGGTCATCAATAATTTAAGATCTCAACTAGAAGAGGCCAGAGGAATTGAAGAAACTCTAGAATATCAAAATAAATGTTTAGAAGCTAATATAACAACACAAAAGGAAGAAGCAGAAAAGAGATAAAAGATTTTGATGGATCATATCAAGGAAAGAACCAATGACTTAAACCAACTTGAGGAAGAGTTTGGTCAAGAAGAGAGAAGAATAGAAGAAGAAATAATTACATTGAAAATCCAACTTGAAGAAGCAAAGAGAACAAAAGAGGTCATGAAGTCTCAAATAATGAAGAAAGAAGAAGAGGTTGAGAATCTTGAAGAAGAAGTTGTCACACTAAGAGTCAAAATTGTCAAGCTCAACAAGAACGTTGAAGAGACAAAAACATCCACATCAGTTGTAGAGAATCAAGAGAAGCATTCTACGTTCCTAGAAAAGAAGAATGAAGAAAATAGAAAGAGTTATGCAGAAGTACTCAAGGGAAGGAATCATGGTCAACCAAAATCTAAGAAAACTAATAAAGATACATCTTCAAGACCATCCATGTTCAAGCCACAAAGAAGATTCAATCATGATCATGATCAATCAAGGCAGAAATTCAGAAGGACTACACCACCAAGAATATCATTCACCCCCATCTATGCAAATTTCTTTTATGGTCATTGTTTTTATTGTACTAACTTTGGACATAAGGTTGCAGATTGTAGGGATTATAAAAGAAATGTTCAAGCAAGAAATGCCTATGTGGCCCCACGTAACATTGAATGTTACAAATGTCATAACTATGGACACATAGCTTGTGATTGTAGAAGCATGATCTATACTTCCATGAAAGAGAACATTGATATTAGATATAAGAAAACATGGATAAGAAAACAAGAAGAACAAGTGAACAAAGACCAGGTCCCAGAGATCACAAGATTGGAAATAAAACGAGATGAAGAAAAATCTACAGAGAAAAAGAAGGATGTCAGATATAGAAAGGTTTGGAAAATAAATGAAAGAAAAGAAGGACAAGTAAATAAGGAACAAGTTCAATAGATTGTACTTTCAGGTATTGTAGTGAAAGATGAATCCATAGACAAAAATAAATAAGTCAGATCTCAGAGAGATGATGAATCTACCAATGAAGATGATGATGAATACACATCAGAGCATGAATTGTTCTAAGCCATCCATCTTAGAGACTCCTAGGTAATATGAATATTAGAAAGATAGAGTCTATGCGATAGCTGTGACAGACCAAAGAACCATCATTCGAGCAACTTTCAGAGTTTGAGAAGACAGATCTAGAGCAGTCAGTTAGCAGAAGTACAGTTTGATAGATTAATCAAGACTTCCTGATAGTATAGTGATAAATGGGTCAACATTATGGACAGTTGCGCAAGTAGAGTCTTGGACAGTATGGAAAGAGATGGATTTGTAAGAATACTTAGCAGGTTTGGACAGATATATGAAAGTGGATGAGAGCATGGATTCATAGATTAGATCAGAGAGTGGTTCATAGACAAATGAACATTATCATAATGGATGATAATTACACAGGAAATGACTCGAACAATGCTAATGGATTCCAAATTGACAGATATTTTTTGGACACATGCAGTGCATACAACAATTCACATTCAAAACATAGTAATTCTAATGAAGGTAACTCAAGGTAACTCAAGGTAGTATTTTATTAATTGAAATAACTCAACAAGGTATGTCATTTTTGCTATAACTCAACAAGGTAAGCCATAATTCAACAAGGTATGCCATTTTTGCTATAAATCCTTTTCTGAGAGGTTCCAAGTAGTGACACCTGGAGTAATTGCATAAAACACACTGAACAACATTGCATACTATTTTCAAATCTTTATTAATTACAGGTACATAGTTATGATTATTTCAAGTTAGGGTTGTTGACTAATCCAAAACTAGTCATGTGAGACTAAAGTAAAGTTTGATGAAAATGCTAGTCTCTTGTTGTTAAAGTTAAGAGTGATCATATACACCAGGTCTATTAAAGAGTTACAAATCATATTTGGATGATGAAATTGATGAGGGATTTTGGTTGAGGTACATGTTGGGTACATGGTTGAGACAAGTAGTTGATGAGTTGGCACATGCATGAGGTGTATTGTTAAGCCCTAATATTGGCTCATTACCCCTTAATTGGGGCATATTACATTAGTAATGCTATTTTATTTATGTCAATTGGGGCATATTACATTAGTAATGCCATTTTATTTATGTCATCTTTATTCCATTAGTTGTAATTATATCTCCTAGTCTCCTATATATGTACCAAGGAGACATTTTCATTTGGAATCATCTTGGAATTGTACATTTATGTAGGAATAAAGGAGGCTGCCCCTCTAAGAGGCTTATTATCTGATTTTATCTCCTTTTCAAGTCATTGAGTACCTCTATTCTAAAGTTTTTCTATTCTATTTTGATTTTTTGTTCTTAACATTTGGTATCCGAGTTCAAGGTCTTGGGGTTTCATCACATCCGAGATTAACCTTGGAATTTTTTCTGTAACTTTTTTTCTACAACGCTTTAGAAGGCTGAACCATTAAAGGATATTCAAATAGACGGATCAAGGTAATTTGGGTTAAATTGTCATCTCCCCGAGGCCTTATAATTTCTGAGATATAGCCCCAGGTAAGATAGGGTTTTGGAATCATCTTGAAATGGTCATTGCAGAATTTTCACTATAAATTTTTTTTGTAACATTTCAAACCCCAAACTTGTTAATATTCAAAGAAATTAGTAAGGTATATGTGGTAAAAATTTCAGCTTCTAAGTCATCTACATTTGTAGATACACCTCAAGGGAAGTTAGGGTATCTTAACTAGTCCCATTGACTAGTCTCAAGAAATGTGTTCCGTGCAAAACAATCATAACTTCTTCCTAGAGTATCCAAATTGAGTGAGACTGGGTTCATTGGATAGTGATTTGTAGTATTTTGGGAGTGCATTTCATAATTTTATATCAATTATTTTGAAAGGGCATGCTAAGGCCAAGTGACATCTCCTATGAACAAAAAATCAGCAAGTTGTGGGGAAGTTAACAGAAATCTTAATTTGGCACATCCAATTTTGATCAGACCCATGGCATTGCAAGTAGAAGAAATATTAGAGAACTACAAAAATTGTGCCTATACCCATATGGGCCAAAACTTTGAGATACAATAGAAGAAATATTGTCTAGCGTAACCAATCTTCAAATCAAGGTTCAAAAGTGATACTTGGCTTCCACATGCCACCCAAAAAGGGAAAATTCTACACCAAATGTCTCCAGATAATCCTACATGGACTCTGATGACAAGAAATGAGGGAACACAAATTATTTACAAACAAGTACAAGAATAAAAGATGAACTACAAGAGATGTATGAGGGTCAAAAGGGGAGATCATGAAGGATTGAAAAATTTCATAATAGAGAGGGACACTGAAAGTGAAAATGTATCCCATGAAATTCATGATGAGGACACAAGGAAGGTGAATCAAGAATGGAGAAATTCCAACTTTGGGTTGAAGACCAACCACGCCCTAAGATCGAGCATGAGGAAGTTTGATGGCAAGGACCCAATCACATGGATACTTCCGATGGAGCAATTCTTTGATCTACATAATGCCACATACACAAAAGAAAAATTAATTGCTTCTTTATATTTAGAAACCAATCAATTTGTATGGTATCATGGCTTTGTTCTCAGAAATCACTTGTCACTTGCACAACTTTCACGAAAGAAAGTCTATTAGCACACTATGAGGATACAAGGAGCACATCTTTCTAGCCAATTGATAAATCTCAAGGGTTCAAGCATAGAAAGCTAATATCGAGAACTTCCAAAGATTCAATATAAAGGTAATGAGTATTCCGTGATGAGCACTTGATTGATGTATTCATAGGAACTTTAAAGGATAACATTCAACATTAGGGTTCACTTGGGAACCCAAATCATTGGAGAATGCATTTAAGGTGGAAAGAAATGTTGAAAATAAAAAATATGGCTATGGCTTTTATTAGAAGGACCAATCCCAACAAATATAGAGAGAATAATGATCCTTCTAAAACACCCCAACCTACAAGGTTGACACCTCAACAATTCCTTGGAGGGAAAGAAAAGAAAAGGTTTATGCTTTAATTGTGACAACGCAAGCATAGTAAGGGACATAAGTGTGGTGAGAAGAAGTTATTCCTACATAGATTGTGAAGAGGAAGAAGAATACTTAACAAGAACCATCTCAAGATGAAACGTGGAAGCAATTTAATCAAGAGGTGACTCATGATATCGTGTAATGCATTGATAAAATTAGCACCCCTCAAACCCTCACTATCGAAGGTTACATTAAAAAGAAAGGTAATAGTCCTAATTGATTATGGTAGTACTCATAATTTCATTCATTGGTGTAAATTAACCAAAGCTCAATTTCTTTGTATATCTAGCTCTAGAGTTTCAATTAATGATTGAAGATGGAGGAACCATCAATTTCTCGTGAAATGCAATAAGATCAATATTACTATGGGGAATATGTAAATCTAATAGTCCGTGATTTCTATACCCATGGGTGGTGTTGACGTTGTTAGCAGGAATCCAATGGTTACAATCATTAGGAAACAATGGATTTTAATTTTCAAGAAATTTTCATGAAATTTTCAAGTGACCAATCCTAACATATATAGAGAGAGGTATCACGGGGAAACCTGGGTAAGGTGATAAGCCCTAATGGCATGAAAAAAATTATTGAAAAAAGGGACATCAAGGTGTTATTGCACAACTATGCTCACTGTGGATGTTCAAACATCTAAGCCATCTATTCCTCAAGATCTCAAGGGATCATTGATAAGCATTCCAAATTATTTGAAGATATTCCCAAAGGTCTCCACCCACCAAATCATGATCATGAAATTCACCCCACCGGAGAGTGCCCCTAACATCATACCATACGTGATACCCTATGGCCTGAAGAGTAAAATTGAGTGCATGCTTGAAGAAATGTTAGAGGCTAGCATTATTAGACCTGTTTCAAAGTTCTTACTCTGCACTGCTGGTAATGGTATTCAATAAAGATAGCCTATGGAATATGTGTCCGCATTATAGAGAGCTCAACAATATCACTGCCAAAGATAAGTTTCCTATTCCCCCTGGGCCATTGATGAATTGTTAGATAAATTACATGGAGCAATCTATTTAAAAATTGGATCTCCGCTCGTAATCATTAGATTAGAATGAAGGAAGAAGATATCCCAAAACAACATTTTGAATTCATGAAGGAAATTATGAATTCTCAGTCAATACTTTGGCCTTACAAATGCACTCAAGATTCCAAGGGTTGATGAATTCCATTTTCAAGCCCTTCCTTTGAAAATTTGTTTTAGTATTTTTTGATGATATACTAATCTATAGGAAAGTCTTGAGGATCATGTGTGACATGTTGACAAGGTGCTACAACTACTAAAGGAGCAACAACTATATGCCAAACCATCCAAATGTTTCTTTGGAGTGAAGGAGGTAGAGTATTTGGGTCATATTGTATCTCATGAAGGTGTGTTAAGGTAGACCCTAACAAGATTAAGGCCATGATGGACCCGACGATTCCCAAAACATCAAGAATCTTCATTTTCATGGACCCAGAGGCAACTAAATCTTTGAACAACTTAAAGAGGTGATGTGCAAATCTCCTCGTTTTGACCACTCCAGACTTCACAAAAACCTTTATTATGGAATGTGATGCCTCAGAAATGGAATTATGCTGTCCTAATGCAAGAAGAAGGCTCGGTTGAAAGTAGACCACTCAAAGGAAAGGACTTACACAAACCCATTTATGAGAAGGAAATGATGAAATACTACATGCATTGAAGAAATGAAGGCCCCTACCTAATAGGTAGTCACTTCAAGGTCAGTAATGTATCATGATAGTCTTAAATACTTCTTGAACAAAGACTATCTCAAGAACAACAAAAATGGGTGTAACCAAGATATTGGTTATGATTTTGAAATCAGCCTATAAAAAGGGGAAGCAAATGTTGTGGCGTGTGATGCACTCTCAAGAAAGGGATGAAGATGTTGAGGCTTTCCTCTGTGTTATCTCAATAATCCAACCCGATTGGATAATAATAGAAGCAAGGGATGAATAGAATGATGAAAAGTGTGGGACTCTCATTCAATGGTTGCAAGAGGATTCCAGTGCATCAAATGCATTTGCTACGGGAAAAATGATTCACTATGGTATAAAGATCGCTATATTTACTCCCTCCTAGGGAGGGCACTCGAAGCTTTTGAAAACCTACCATAGAGTTAGTTTTTTTTGGATGGCCTTTAAACCGATGTTCAAAGGTTTGTGGCACGTTTGGTTTGCCAACAAACAAGCATGGGAAAGTCACTAGCATCTCTAGATCTTTTACAATATTAACCATCCCAAGTCAAATACTGGAGGAGGTTTCATCATGGGGAGCCATCAAGTCCTCAAGGAAAGAGTGACATCACATGGTGATTTTGACGTAGATGACCAAGAACACACTTGCACCTCTCATCCTCTAAAGTTAGTAAGTACGCTTGCCACCACATTCATGGAGACAGCTTTAAAAGCTACACATGTTCCCAAAGATTATTGTAGTGACATAGATCCCATATTCACCTGGACATTTTGGACAAAATTATTTCTCTTGTTTGGGCACTCAATTGGCTCATAGCTCATCCTATCATCCTCAATCTGATGGAAAACCAAGATAGTGAATGTATGGAAGGATACCTTCTGCTGCATTGTCTTTGATAAACAAACACAAATGGTTCAAAATGGTTACCCCTCGTAGAATGGTGGCATAACACTTCCCTTCATACTACATCTGCAACAAAATGACACCATTTTGAACCTATGGATATCACCCCTCCTTCCATCACTTCTTCTCTAAAAAGAAAATTCTAAGGTTCATGAAGATTCACATCGAGTATCAACAACAAGTTCTCCAAATCTTAAAGGACAACCAATTCATGGCACAAAATCACATGAAACAACAAGTAGATCAACATCAGAAAGGAAAAGAAGTTTTGAAGTAGGGATTGCGTTTTTAAGACTACAATCATACAAGCAGATGTCCCCTCAAGCAAGCCAAAAGGATAATAAATTATCACCAAAAGTACTATGGTCCTTTATAAGGTGTTGCAAAAGATTGGTACTATGGACATGCTGAGTTGCCTCATCTTCACGAGTACACCCAGCTTCCATGTTTCATGCTTAAAGAAGGTTATAGCTAACAAGATCCAAGTTCAAACTATATTTCTAGAACTTGACTAGGAAGGAAAAATCATCTTGGAACCTGAATCCATCACTGACAAAATAATTCACCAACTGAGGAATAAATCACTAAGAGCATCCTCATTAAATGGAGGGAAACCATCGACCTGATTCCACTGAGAAGATGAGTCTTTTATACAGAGTCATCTAGAGTTACTCAAGTGTCATGGACAACACTTGTCTCAAAGGGAGGGGCCTGTTGCCTCATTGGCTTATTACCCCTTAATTGGGGCATATTACATTAGCAATGCTATTTTCATTTATGTTGATTTATTCCATTAGTTGTAAATATACCTCCCAGTCTCCTATATATACCAATGAGCATTTTCATCTTTGAAATCATCTTGAATATACATTTATGTGGGCATAAGGAGGTTTCCAAGAGGCTTATTATCCGAATTTCTCTCTTTCAAGGTGTTGAGTAATTCTATTCAGGGTTTTCTATGCTATATTGATATTTGGTTCCCAACATGTATAGTTGATGGTGTTAAACATCTTGATGAGTCATAGTTGATGAGTAGTTGATACGATCGGGTACATACCTCATACATGGTTGGAGGAACTTGTTAGTATTGTTGACACATGGTTTATGGATGATGTAGCATAATGCATACTTGTATTGGTATATTATTAGAAGCACATATTGATCTTGGTGATGATTATGAGTTGTTGTGTTATGCTTGGTTGATGCACTTGTTTATGGTACATGTTGATTACAGGTTGTTTGGTATAGGTTGGTGCATGGTTGATGAACTTGTTTATGGTACATGTTGATTACAGGTTGAGGTACAGGTTGATGCATGGTTCAGGTTATTCGTACATGTTGTTTGGTGTAGGTTGATTGGTACAAGTTTACAATAGTATATCTCACAGTGATAGTGTGACACTGGTTCTATCATTCTACTTATATACTAGGGTGGTTGGATGGGGCAAGAACAGGTGGTTGTAGCCGGAGAACATAGGGGGTTGTAGCCTCCTTCTGGTTATAGCCAGAGAATTGGGGATTTGGAGCTTCCCTTAGGTTGTATCTTGAGAAACTAGGGGGTTGGAGCCTCCTTCCAGTTGCAGCTGGAAAACAAAGGAAGTTTTTGCTTCCAATGAATGTAATTCTTAAAGACATATAAAAAAAACCTTCTGTGGTTTTCTCCCGCTTTGGGTTTCCACGTAAAACAATTGTGTACTGTGTATGTGTGTGATTTCTCATTTGTTCATTGTTTATGTACTCTACAACTATTGGATGATAATGCTACATTGATATAACACTTGCATTTTATGGTGAAAAAGGATTATATTTCTCTATTACTGATTCACCCCCCTCTCAGTAATCTAACATCATGAACTCATTTCAACTTTAGGGTAAAGGTATGTCTTCTTGAGTGTGTTAGAGAGTTATTTTGAAGAAATCAGGAACATGTATGTCTCAGTGAGTTATGATCACTTGATTTGAAGAACTCTTTTGTGGATTTTGGTACGAGGAATAAATGGTTTCTGTCTTGATGAGATATTGATACCAGAAGTAGCAAAAATAGAGGTATCAGAAGCAACAACAACAACATGTTATCAATTACAACAACAAAGGTAGTGACAGGGTTGTCTACAGTTATATTTCAGGGCGGTTGGATGAGGCAAGGAAAGGGGGGTTGTAGCCTCCTTCTGGTTGGAGCCAGAAAATTAGGGAGTTGGAGCTTCCTTGAGGTTGCATCCTGTAAATAGAGGGTTGGAGCCTCCTTCCAGTTGGAGATATAAAATTGGGAAGTTGGTGCTTCCTATGAATGTATTTCTTCTAACATATAAGAAATTTATTTCATGGTTTTATCTCGCTTTGGGTTTCCACGTAAATCTTGGTGTACAATGTATCTGTGATTGTTTTATTATGCACTACTGATACACTAAACATAGATGATAAATTGTTGAATGGTAACTGATCAAGTTATTGTTTATATGCTATGATTATTGAAGATTTTATAGTGTGGTTAAAAGTGATAAAAGTGCTAATACTGATTCACCCCCCTATCAGTATTCCAACAATTGGTATTAGAGAAGGTCATTCAAGAAGCAATTTAACCACTAGAAGATAGATCAAGGAAAACATTGATATGTATAAGATGGAAGTAACACAATTCAATTGTAAAAATGGTTTGAAATATGAAATATGGAGCAACATAATGAAATAATTTCTACAAGCACAAGGATGTGATATTTGGCGATCAATTGAGACAAGGTATACAACTACAAATAAGCCTCTGAAGACTGCAACCAAGAAGGGATTGAAAAGGAACAACAATATAGCAATGGATTTTATTATGAAAGGATTATATGATTCATTAAAAACCAAAGTGGGTCAGTATGGATTAGCCAAAGAGATTTGGGACAGCCTACAAGATCTTTACTCAAGGCAAGGAACAAAAGAAAATGAAGCAGGTGACAACTCAGATGATGAAGAAGTCAACATAGGTGAGTATTTTTTTTTTAATTGTGAAGAAGTAGGACATATTGAAATTGAATGCCCTTATTTGAAGATTGGAAGTGACGAGACAAAAAATCCCAATGAAATAGAAGACAATCCTGAGATTGAAAAGGAAAAGAATCATGAAGCAGAAATCAGTCGATAAGAAATAAAACTTGAAGAAGAAATCATCTCCTTAAAGATCCAACTTAAAGAGGCAAAGAGAAAGGAAGAAGTCATGAAGAATTAGATGATGAAGAAAGAAGAAGAGGTTGAGAAGCTTGAAGAAGAAGTTGTCATGTTGAGATTAAAAGTTGACAAGCTCAGTAAAAACATTGAAGAAACATCGAAATCATCAGCAAAGAAAGTTGAAGATAAAGGCCAGAGATTACCGGAAAGGAAGAATGAAGAAAAAGTTAAGAATTACGCATAAGTACTTAAAGGAAGGAATCATGGTCAACAAGAGTCCAAGAGGAAGGATACCTTTTCATATAGACCATCTACTTTCAGACAAAAAAGAAGATTCAACTATGATCATAATCAACATCACATAGAGGATCATCTACTCCCATGTATAAAAGTTCCTTTTATGGTTACTATTTTTATTATTATAACTTTGGACATAAAGTTGTAGACTACAGAGCATATGGAAGAAATGTTCAAGCAAGTAGTGCTTATGTGGATCCTCACAATATTCAATGTTACAAATGCCACAATTGTGGTCACATAGCTCGATTGCAAAAGTGTGATATAGCCATCCATGAAAGAAAACACTAATAATATGAATAAGAAGGTTTGCAAAAGAAAAGAAAGACACAAATATAATATGAATGAAGAAAATGTCCCAGAGATCGCAAGATTTGCAATAATACGAGAAAGGTAATGTCCCCGTTGGCCTAGGAAGCACAAGGAATGGTTTGGCTGGCCTAAATTGGTTCTCATAGGCTAAGTGGGAAAAGTTACCTAGGGAACTCAACTTTTTCCTAGGAAATGACTTTATAAAGTGATCTAAAAATGAAGAAGACTTGAAACTTGAATAATAATTGCAAGTGAAATGTTTATGTGTTTAAAGAAATCGGATCAATTTGCAACACATAATTAAGGATTACTTATGTAGAAAATACACATAGACAACAACATAAATCATTGAACATCAGACATAAACACAACAACTTGATAAAGGAGTTCACCCCACTTCGGGCTACATCTCCTGGTCCAGCTTCCAATGGATCATTATTATTAAATTGCTCAAAGTGCTCAAAAACATGCCTTACAATGTTCAAAATGACAAACCGACTGCTCCAATGGCTCCGCAGCGTCCCAAAACCCCTGTCTGGGCTCTTTCGGCACCTCAATCGGTCGAAAAATGAAGAAGATAGCCTTCTTGAAGTCTTCCCCTTCAACTTTGCTACCTCTGGTTCTACAAATTACACCCTTGTGCTTCAAACCTAGCACACATGCTCTTTTAAGTGGAAAAACCAAGTCCCATACGCAACCGTGCACCGGTACAAACCGTAGGACGGTTAAGGTGCCTCCAGCCCCTAACCGCCTCGACATTCGGTCATATGGCCCATGCGACCTTGGGCTGGGCGCAAAAGTGGTTAATCCATTTTAAGAACTCCCACACGGTTATTCACCGACCAAACCACGGGTTACACACATGTATTAACCAAAGGTTAAAGTTTTCAAAACCCCGCGCGCGTTTTAATATAGTTTGCAACTATTGAATATACATATGTAATATAACATTGCAATGTATTGCAATGCGCGTGCCACAATATACATATGGTCATATTACATTGCGACGGAACCATGGGTCGGGGCTTAGGCCCCGGCCCGCACCCTTTTCCAAATATTACAATTTGCAAACATAAATACAATTGCATTGGATTACATAACAAGGAACATGTGATGGCGTATTGGTCGGGCGAATGTTTGTGTGGTGGGAGGTCCCAGGGTCGAACCCCGTGGACTCCTGTTTACATTTTATATATGTCAATGTGAATCAATAGATGGGGGACACGTGGCGCCCATGCATTGGGCCACGTGTCTCCTTATTATTTGCCATGAAAACGGACACGTGTCCACATACCACTCGTCCACGTCAACCAATGAAAATACGCCAACGAACAACCAACCGATATGTGCCACATCATCAACTACCACTTCATCATGATGGTACGGCCCTCCACGTGGCCGTATGGACTGTACGGACAGGTACAATCAGCATCCCAAATTTTTACCTGTTTGGCTTGGTGGACAGATCACGATATCTCCTCCATACAGACTCTGTTTGTGAAAGTAAATATACTGCCGGAATCAGGAAGACGAGACGGACGCAATGGAACTGTTTTCTTCGCATTCCGATCACTTTGAAAATTGAGCAAAATTTGATCCCCTGATCATAAAGTGAAAAGGGGAAAAAGGGAGACATGGGTCTTAGGAAAAATAAAGTCACTTAAAAATTATAAAGTGTGCAAGCATGAAGTGAATTTAAAAGAAAATTAAAAAAGTAAAGTGAGCAGGAATTAATTCAATGAAGAAATAAAAGAGGGGAAAAGAGGAGGCACCCCTCATTCTTGCATTCAACCATTTGGAAAATAGATTTTTTGAGAGCTCTTGAGGAAAGAGTCTAGGATTTTTGGAAACCCTTATGCATTTTCTGGTTTCGGTGTTGCAACGATACACCCTAGCTGGTTTGAGATTGAAATCACTCATATTTCAAAGTTGGACTTCATTGGGATAGTTTGGTAACTAAAGTTGGATGTTGTGGCGAAGTTATTATAGTGGCTGCTGAGTTTACTCATGTATGGGGGCAATTTTGAGTTAAGAAGGTAGATTTAAACATTAAGAAGGCGAATTTTCTGATGTTGGGCGAGTTTCTAAGTGTAACCCGTCAAGTAGCTTGAGAAAGGTATAGTTTCCTTCATAAAATTCATGGGTCCCCCAACCTATACATTCTCTAAGAGTTGGGCGCATTTTATCTGAGTATAAGGGCATCTTGCTTATGGGATCCAAGTCCCGTGTTCCTAGGCAACATTACCACTCTTCTGGGGCGACTTTCTCTTAGTAATTGCCAAGAATACATTGGCTAGGCGTATCCTCTCACTGTTGGACGATTTTCTCACCTGTGGGGCACACATCTCATTTCCTAGCTATTGGTTGAGGTCGAATTGGATATAGCATTGAGTTGATGTGTTAATAGGAGTTACTCCTTAGTTCTATGGATGATTAATGTTGGATAGGTCGAGTCTCTTCATGTGGACAGTGCCATAAATAAGTTGGGCGATTATCTTCCATTTCCATCCAGCAACTACCTATGTAATCCAACGTACAATACCATTATGACACATTCATGAGTGATATGTCATTTCTAGAAGAGTAGATAGCTCATTATTTTTCTACTCGGGTCAGATCTACTTCTTGTTGCCATTAATATATTGTTGTTGAAGTTTAAATTCCTCACTGCTGTAGCATGATATTAGAATAATAAACTCAGACCAACATTTTGTGAATTACTGCTACATTGTTATTTTCATTGGGTGATGGTAATACTATTCAAAGGTAGAAAATTGTTGGTAGAAAACTATATAACAACAGGTACAAGACAAATATTTCACACTAGTTGATGGTTTGATGAGAACGAATTAGAAGTACAAGAAGAAAAAATCGAAGGAAATTTAGTGGGAATACTATAGTAGCATGTTCCTCTACAATTGTGGGATCTAAGGGGAATTTGTAATCAGATTTATGAGACCAGAAGACACGCAGAACATTACCTACCAGAGACGTAGGGGAAAAACCCCAGATCCCCCTGGGTGGGAAGAAGAAGAAGAGATAGGAGAGGCAATACCATCTATCACACATAAGGGAAAAGGAACCATGGGGGAAGAAGATGATACCATGATCAACAATTTGTTCAATATCTTGAATGACTTGGCCAAGGGTCAAAATACCATGATGGACCTCATGGGGCAATTTTCTAAGAATTCGTTGGAGGGTACAATGAAGAAGAACCAAAATGGTGATGGGGGTTCAAACAATGGAGAAGGCAGACACTCACACACTACCATGTAGAGCCACCCCCACTTGTACACTAAATCCCCTAGACCCACTATGCCTCGATTTTTGGGGAATGAGGCCGCAGGTCCATTGATGCAGGTTGAACCCTATAGGGAATATTTAGAGGAGTACAAGAGACTAGGAGATGATTTCCACTCAGCCATGTCCTTCACAGAGTTCTGCAATATGAAGAGAAGAAACTAATCGAGAGGGCCAATGAGGGCCATGACACAATTTTGAGTTGCAATGCACCATTGGTAAAATCACTATTCCCAACTTTGATAGGGGCTCTAAATGCTCCGCTAGATCATGGGTGCAGAAGGTCGACACTTACTTCTAGTTGCACCAAATGACAGAGACAAATGCCATTAAATTGGCCACCTTGCACCTGGATGGTGAGGCCCATGAGTGGTAGTACCATGGGTTAATCACTTTGGGACATGTCGGGGTTACCTCCTACTTGGACTTCACACATAGACTCATCAAGATATTTGATAGGAAGGACCCTGAGCTTCACTTCAGAGAGTTGGCTTAGCTCAAACAAACAAGTAGCCCAGAGGCCTATATATCTGAGTTTCAAAGGGTCACTGTGATGGTGTTAGACATTTTAGAGGGTCGTCTGGTGATGTTGTTTGTGAAGGGGCTAATGGAGCCTCTATGAGGATGGGTCAAGGACTAAAAGCCTACTTCTTTGCAGGATGCAATCAACAGATCTCATGACATGTAGGATGCAGTACCTAAAAGTCAGTTTCCACCCAAACCCAATTTTACCCTGAGGACTAAGGACATCATACCACCTCAGAGAGATTGGGTTGGTAAGCCCAAACTAGATGAAGGGACTAGTAGAGAATTGAGGAAAAATAAATTGTGTTTCAGCTATCAGGAGCCATGGGCACCAAGGAACATATGCGCTAGGAAGGATATAATGGGCAAGGCCCATTACATTGAGGTATACTCTGATAGTGACAATGATGAGGATGAGGAGGTGGAGAAGGCTCAGGACCAGGGACATCCAACATTAGGAGAGGAGTCTTCACAGGCTGGGGTTAAGGACCCAATCATGGCCTCGATGTCAAGATTTCCAAGATATCATACCTTCAGGGTTAGAGGCGTCCTACAAGGGCACAAGGTGACAATATTGATCGATGGGGGAGCATCCCATAACTTCATTGACGGTAACATGGTCGAGAGGAGAGGAATTCTGACAGAAAAATTCGATGGGTTCATAGTAGTCATACCAGGATACCACCAGATGAGTGGCACCAAGTGGATTCCCAAGCTCACAATAACCATGGGAAACTACTCAATGACAAATGATTTCTTTGTGGTGGACATACTAGACACAAATGTAGTGTTGGGCGTTCAATGGATTTACTCTATTGGGAGATACACTACTCATCAGAGGACCATGGAGATGGAGTTCACAGGGCCAGATGGAAAGAAAGTGGTCGTACAAGCCATGCACCAGTACCCACCGAAGATTGTGTCATTGCACAACATGGAGGTAGTTATAAGGCATGGTGATGTAGAGTGGGTTGTAAAGTGATTTATTTTTGACAGAGAGCCACATGATTGTTTGCATCAACTTCCAGAGGACTTACAGGTATTACTCCACAAACATCATAAAGTATTTAGTGGCATTCCTCCTGACATTCCACCTGATAGAGGTTTTGAGTATATCATAGAGCTAGAGGACGGGGTCCAAGAAATTATCACAAACCCCTATCGACACCCTAAAGTTTACAAGGACAAGATTGAAAAAACCATTAAAGAATTGTTGAAATTGGGCCACATCCACCCTAGTTCCAGCCCATTTTCCTCTTCTATTGTCTTAGTCAAGAAGAATGACGGTCCTCTGCGGATGTGTATTGACTACAGGCCCCTAAACAAGAAGACAATCAAGAATTAGTACCCCATACCCAGGATCGATGAATTAATGGATGAGCTCAGGGGAGCCAAATTCTTCTCGAAGATTGATCTTCGATTAGGGTATCACCAGATCAAAGTATGAGAGCAGAATGTACCTAAGACAACCTTTAGATGCCACTGTGGGCATTGTGAGTTTCTGGTCATGCCATTTGGGCTAACTAATGCCCCTGCCACTTTCCACTCGTACATGAATCATGTGTTCAATAAGTAGTTGAGAAAGTTCATATTGGTCTTCTTTGATGACATCCTCATATACAACAAAACATGGGAGGACCATCTACGACATCTGGATGAAGTACTTGGTATTATAGAGAGTCAACAGTTGTATGTGAAGGAATCCAAGTGCGAATTTCATATGACATAGATACTCTACTAGGGGCACATGATTGGGATGAACGGGGTACAGGTGCACCAAGAAAAGATCAGGGCGATAATTGAGGGGCCAACTCCTAGGAACGTGACAGAACTGAAGAGCTTCCTCTGTCTTTGCACTTACTATAGGAAATTTGTTAATGGATTCTCATAGTTGACAATGCCACTGACCGATCTCACCAAAAAGGGGGCTTTCATTTGGATTGAGAAGACCCAGGAGACATTCGAGAAAATGAAGCAGGTGATGAGCTCGTGCCTTTTTTTAGCACTCCCTGATTTCACACATCCCTTTGTTTTGGAGTGTGATGCTTAGGGAATTAGTATAGGATATGTATTGATGAAAAACAATCACCCCAGAGTGTTTGAGATCTGCAAACTCTGATAGTATGAGAAACATTACTCCATATATGACAAAGAGATGTTGGCCATAATGCATTCTTTGACCAAATTCTGACAGTACTTGGTGGGGAACATGTTGAAGGTAAAGACCGATCATAATAGCTTAAGGTTCCTCATGGAGCAAAAGGAGCTGAGTGAGCAGAAACAAAAATGGACCAGTAAGATCCAAGCCTACGATTTTGAAATTGAGTATGTGAAAGAAAAAAATAATGTGGTTTCTAACACCCTATCGAGGATACCCACTCTCTCTCTCATGGATATTTCAGTGGAATGGAAGGCACTTCTATTAGTAGAATACTCCAAAAATAGGTTTTCTTGTGAGATAGTTGATGGTCAGGTCTCCGATGATAGGTACAGGTTTATTGACGACATCATATATTATAAGGACTGGATCTATTTAGTAATAGAATCCTAGTTGAAAGACAAAATTCTTCATGCAACACATACTTCTCCTTTGGCAGGTCATCCAGGATACCCGAAGACTTATAGACAAATTTGGGAGAGGTTCACTTGGAAGGGTATTAAGAATGATGTATTGAAGTTTGTACGAGAGTGTCACATATGTCAACAAAACAAGGTGGAACATACCCACCCAGTAGGATTGCTCCAATCGCTTCACATTCCTGGACAAACATGGGAAATCATTTCGATGGATTTTATCACAGGGATGCCTCTAGTTCAAGGAAAATATTGTATCTACGTGGTGGTTGACATACTTACTAAATTTTCCCATTTCTTCGCCATATCGTCCAAATACTTTGCAACGCAAGTAGCAAAGATGTTCTTCAAAGAGGTATTTCAGCTGCATGGACTGCCCAAGACAGTTGTCAGTGATCGAGACAATAGATTCATGGGGGGCTTCTGGTAGGAGCTGTTCAGACTCATAGGGACAAAATTAATGTCTAGTAGCATTTATCACCCTCAGACTGATGGGAAAACAGAAATTGTGAACAAATGGATCGAGGGGTGTTTGAGAAATTATGTATTGGGGCAACATAAGGCATGGATCAAATTGCTGCACTTGGGTGAGCATTGCTATAACACCACTTATCACATGTCGATCAAGATGACATTTTTCAAAGATTTGTATGGTTATGATGCCACCACTTCCTTTGTGGATCGAGCATTTGGGGACAGTCAGGCACCCAAAGTCAAAGATTGGATTTATGAGAGTCAGGACATCTTGCGAACTCTGAAAGATAACCTGCAAATGGCACCGAATCAACGAAATATGTACACCAACAAGCATAGAGTGGAGTGCAGTTTCGATGTGGGAGACTTGGTATATCTTTGCTTGCAGCCATACATGCAATCGTCCTTAAAAAATGAAAGGGGCAGAGAAACTGAAGCCACAATTCTATGATCCCTACAAGATTTTGAGGTGAGTCGGGGAAGTAGCTTATGAGCTAGATCTTCCAGAGGGATGTAAGATACACAATTTATTTTATATTTCATGCCTCAAGAAGGCAGTGGGACAACATGTTGTCATTTCTACAGAGTTTCCACCATTGGATGAGGAGGGGCAGTTGATTTTAATTATGAAGGAGGTGTTGGATACTAGAGAGAGGAAATTAATCAACAAGAGCATCAAAGAGTACCTGATCAAATGGAAAAATATACCTATCAAGGATGCTACTTGGGAAGGAGATGCAACACCCTAGATTACAGTTGCTTGAGGACAAACAATATTAGGTGGGGAGGACTGTAATGTCCCCGTTGGCCTAGGAAGCATAAGGAATGGTTCCGCTAGACTAAATTGGTTCCCGTAGGCTAAGTGGGAAAAGTTACCTAGGGAACTCAACTTTTGCCTAGGAAATGACTTTATAAAGTGAAAAGGGGAAAAAGGGAGACACGGGTCTTAGGCAAAATAAAGTCACTTAAAAATTATAAAGTGTGCAAACATGAATTGACTTTAAAAGAAAATTTAAAAAGTAAAGTGAGAGGGAATTAATTCAATGAAGAAATAAAAGAGGGGAAAAGAGGAGGTGCCCCTCATTCTTGCATTCAACCATTTGGAAAATAGATTTTTTTAGAGATCTTGAGGAAAGGGTCTAGGGTTTTTGGAAACCATTATGCATTTGTTGGTTTCGATGTTGCAACGATACACCCTAGCTAGTTTGAGATCAGAATCACTCAGATTTCGAAGTTGGACTTCATTAATGGGATAGTTTGGTAACTGAAGTTGGCTGTTGTGGAGAAGTTATTATAGTGGTTGCTGAGTTTACTCATGTATGGGGGTGATTTTGAGTTAAGAAGGAAGATTTAAACATTAAGAAGGAAAATTTGTTGATGCTGGGCGATTTTCTGAGTGTAACCCATCAAGTAGCTTGAGAAAGGCAGAGTTTCCTTGATAAAATTCATGGGTCCCCCAACCCATACATTCTCTGAGAGATGGGTGCATTTTGTGTGAGTAGAAGGGAATATTGCTTGTGGGATCCGAGTCCCGTGTTCCTGGGCAGCATTACCACTCTTCTGGGGTGATTTTCTCTTAGTAATTGTTGAGTATACACTGGCTGGGCGTATCCTCTCACTGCTAGGCATTTTTCTCACCTATGGGGTGCACATCTCATTCACTGGACACATTTCCTAGCTGCTGGTTAAGGTCGACTTGGATATAGCATTGAGTTGTTGTGTTAAGAGGAGTTACTCCTCAGTTCTGTGGCTGATTAATGTTGGATAGGCTGAGTCTCTTCATGTGAACATCGCCATAAATAAACTGGGCGATTATCTTCCATTTCCATCCCGGATCTGCCTATGTAATCCAACGTACAATACTGTTATGAATCATTCATGAGTGCTATGTCTTTTCTGGAAGAGTAGATAGCTCATTCTTTTTCTACTCAAGTCATATCTACTTCTTGTTGCCATTAATATATTGTTGTTGGAGTTTAAATTCCTCACTGTTGTAGCATGATATTAGAATAATAAAGTCATACCAACATTTTGTGAATTACTGCTACATTGTTATTTTCATTGGGTGATGGTAATACTATTCAAAGGTAGAAAATTGTTGGTAGAAAACTATATAACAACAGGTACAAGAAAAATATTTCACACTAGTTGATGGTTTGATGAGAACGAATCAACAGTGTAAGAAGAAAAATTCAAAGAAAATTTAGTGGGAATACTACATACTATAAAAGAAAGTGAAAGAAGAACAAGTCTCAAGGATCATATTGTTAGAATCCACATCAATGCATGATCATAATGTAGAGAAGGTAAAGGAAGAACAAGTCCCAAAAATCACACTCTCATGATACATAGTAGTACAAGATCATGATGAATCCACATGCAGAAGGGAAGATGTTAGAATCCAAGAAGAAAGTGCCATAATTCAGGAAGATGATGGATCCGTAGACGAAGAAGAAGACTACTCCGCATTAGGGCGGATTCCTCCATTGTTATGAGCCATATGGCTTGGAGACTCCCAGGTAATATGAATATTGAACAGGGGGAATCTATGAAACAACTGTTACAGTTCAGAGATCTATCCTTTAGACAACATGATGTGTTTCAGAGTGGTGTTACAGTTGTTTGTTTCAGAGTGGCTCGATGGAAGAGGTATAGGATGTCCTATGACAGATTGGTTGGTTAAGGAATAGGTTTCTTAACACATCTCCATGTAGGTATGCAAAATATCAACTGACTGACACAAGGAATATCATTGGTACACTTTTTGATGCAAAGATTCATAGAGGACATATTAAGGCATGGATATACTCATTGCAAATTTGTAGAGTTTGATTTGCAGTTAAGTAGACCATTGGGCATAGCTATTTCAGTTTTATATGTAGGTATGTGATGATCAGTTGCAGCAGATTTAGATAAGTCTTTAGAATAGTGAATGTACAGATGGGTCACATGGATAAGGATGGATTCGTAAGACACTTGGCCTCTCAGGCCCTTGTAATAGTCATCATACTTTAATACATAAGTAAATATAGGAATACTTTAATACATAAGTAAATATAGGAATACATAAGGATAAATATATAAGTGGAATAATGTAACATAAGGATCTTATGGAATGATTAGTTGGAGCATCGCTCCAACCATATCTCATATGTATTTATACTCATGAGTAAGGAATAAACGGTGGATTGGTTTACCTTCCCAATTAATCTTGTCATTTGTGAGTATGTTTGTGGTGCTTCAATGTAACCTCTCTGTGAATATCATTGTAATCTATAAGATTAAAACATTGACGTTGTTTCCTCCTTCATCCGGCTGGGTGACAACAACAATGGATGGGGGTAGTCTAAATCTGATGGAGATATAAGAGGATCACTATATCTAATTTTGACGCAAAAAGAAAATTTTATTGCTATGAGAAGAAGCTCTGACCATCGATCAACAGGGAGTAGTTGGAGAAGAAGAAGATGACAAAATCTCATGCGAAATGATAAGGTACAAACCAAAAATATGGCACAACTGGGCTTCTGCCGACACAATTCCAATTGATGGCTGGGCTTATAATTTTTTGTGTGTTACGGTTGATATGCATTGGAAATTCCCCGCTGCAGAATACCATTTGATTAGAGGATTCCACCAGCGCAACAATTGGCCATCATCGTGAAGTAAATAGACAGTAAAATGTGTAAGGCTAGTGCAAACCAACTCGAACTATAAGTGCATGAAAATGGATATTTCCGCTGGGGTTTTGTTGTGCATATCGACTGGCCCATGTAGAGCATGATCATGATCCGCTGGGGGTTTTCTACGAAAATTGTGATATGAAAATGCCAAAACAATCACCATTATCACACATATATCTTTTGCTTGAGAATGTTGGTTGTGGAGATATTATCCAGGCCAATTTATCTCATTGAAGTCGATCTGTAACAAAGTTGATTCTATTAGTTGGAAAATAAAAAATTATTACGTGTCAATTTCAAGATGTCTTGGAAAATCCTAGTCAAAGAAGAAAGAAGGGTATTAAACGTGCTTCTTCTTCGGAGGCAGACGATCCCCTCCAGTCATGTAATATAAGCCAAATTTTTATTTGATGAGTTCGACCACTCACCGACATTAGTCGACACATAATCGACAACAGGAAGAGGAAAAATTTATTGTAGAGTCTTAGAGTTGGTCAGTCATCCTTAATGTAAAAATGAAAGACTCCATAGAATTGAAGCAACATATGATGAGAAACATAGCAATGGATAAGCACTTGAATAAAATATTGAGCATTGATAAAGGAAAATTTTGCAGCGACAAAGTGAGCATAACACTTATGATGAACAGTGTTAGAAGGAATTCAAGAGAGATGTTTTACACACACACAAAGTTCTTAAAGAAAAGATGATGCTAAGAATGAATTGATTGATCCCCTGAGTATAAGAGTTGCAGAACAATTTTTTGGGTTGTGACAACAATTTTTTTTTATGAGTGGTCGATGGCATAGACCCTCATCGATCCCCTATAGTGAACCCTCCGAGAGTGACAACCTAACAGAGCATGTGAGCAATATAGGTCTGAATTGAGTGATCGACTTGGAAATAACAACATTCAGTGTGACTCTTGATGGGGAACGTAGAGCATGGAGATCAAGGAGATGAGACCTATAATATATAGTCACTCATATATAGTTGAGACTAGTCACAATAAACCTTGTATACGTCTATCACCTTATCCAGTTGGCGCTTGTTGTGACTAAGTTACCTATGCAGACTGGTATGCATGGGTGGTACACAATAAGGATACTTCTGTAGCAGCAGAGACCCAGAACATTAGTGCACGCTTGCTCGAGACGAGCAAATATTTGAGTGTGGGGGAGATGTTGGGAGGCCTCGTAGGCGCTTGTAATAGTCATCATACTTTAATACATAAGTAAATATATGCATACATAAGGATAAATATGTAAGTAAGTGCAATCATGTAACATAAAGGATCTTAAGGAATGATTAGTTGGAGCGGGTACAACCGCTCCAACCATCTCTCATATGTATTTATACTCATGAATAAGGAATAAATGGTGGATTGGTTTAGCTTCCCAATTACTCTCATCATTTGTGAGTATGTGTGTGGTGCTTCAATGTAACCTCTCTGTGAATGTTGTTGCAATCTACAAGATTACAACAACAGGTATGTGATGATCAGTTGCAATGGATTCATAGACGTCTTCAGAATAGTGAAGGTACATATGGGTCACATGGACAAGGAAGGATTCATAAGACACTTGGCAGAATTGGATAGATATATGTTAGTGTATGAGAGCATGAGTTCAAAATAGATTGTTTCAGAGACTGATTTAGAGACAATTGGATGTTTTTGATAATGAAATATTTGAATGCTCAAACTTTGAATGCTTTTATATATGTCAGTGATTTACAAGAGGAAGCACCAATGGATAAAAACTTTAAAAGGAAGAAGGTACAGGGAGATGTACAATTGATCTACATGACATCTTGTAGAGAATTCAAGGAGAGAGAAATAGTCAAAGAAGAGACAAGAAGAGTGAATATAGGGATATCAACCCCAAGGAAAGCTCAAACAGGGGGAGCATCCCCAGAGAGAGATTTACCCTTTTTCCCAGGATGTCAAAGGGGGAGAGAAGAACAAAGGCATGAAGACATGGGGAGAATCCCCAAGGAAGGTACCATTTTCCATTGATGTCAAAGGGGAGAGATATAAACATTGATGAGGAGTGATGGTCACAGGGGAGCATGAGCATGGTGTT
>SNQJ01S0033324.1:0-22794 GCA_010110895.2 Picea sitchensis | reverse complement strand
CATAGCATGCAGGTCTATGAGCTAGAGATGACTCATTGGCCTCATCCATATTTTCATTGGGATAAGTAGGCCCCTCACCAACATACAAGCCAATATTTACAAAATAATAGACAATAATTAAACAATTTAAACAAAATCTTAAAATCAATTACATATGCATTAAATAAGACAAAAGAATATCCAACTAGATTAATCAAAACATAATGACAATATTACCACTCTCCTATGTGGAATCATCCTAAGTAAATGGTATGCTCACACATCCTCACTCATCCACCTCTACATGTGGATATTGTATTTAATTAAGGATGTGATCATCCTCACTACTTAATATCTCTAAAACCTTTAAAATCATCAGTCCACATGGATACTCTATCTATCCCCGAGAAACATCTGCTCCCCGATGCACATACACATCATTCATTAGCTTAGGAGGGAGGTGGTTGAATGTTGGGAAATTCACTAAAAACCTCTTAAAAAAAAAGGTAAATGAATCTAAAGAAAAGAAAAAAATATGTTCCCCTCAAACATGTTAGAAAAAAAACTATTATAAAATAATAGTAAATCACCTAATCAATCGAAGCATGCAAAATACACTATCTACATAGTACATCAAAGAGAAACTAATAAATTTCCCATTAGAGGTATAGTGTGCTAGTGTTGTCATCATAAGAGAAAAATGTGTTTGCATGTTTAAATATTTTTGCACCATTGTTGGTGCATGCACATGCTACATAGATACAGTGGTTTTTAGTATTTGGTAACACATCATGCCCATGACACATACATTGAGGATGATGCCATGAAAATAGCATTGTGAGTGGTACATCGAGTCAAATAGAATGCACTAACTAGAGTTATGAGGTGCATTCGGTTTGATTGGATGTGCATGCATCTTGGCATGCCTTTTTCAGTGCGTTATTTTCTGCACCTCCATTAGTGTATCTTGACAACGTTAATGCACTACTAGAGAAAACACATGTAATGTGTATTTTTCACTACTTTACGATTTGCTAGTTGCACTATTGTCAATGCAAGGGGATATCACACCAATAAATGATTGATAACAATGTTATGGTTAGATAATCATGCAGAGCGTGTCTTGTGGTTTATCTCATCATGTTAGCATCAATGAACTATTTCACACACCTCCCTCATAGCCTTAACACATTGTTGAAGAAGCCACATGTAATGTGAATGGTGCAATTCTTTTTCAATTCTCAAGAAGCCTCATTGTCGGTTTAAGGATAGTGCATCAACATACATGCCAACATGATAGTAGGATGATGTGTCTTTACACACATCATACATTAAACGCACTAAAGAGACTAGGGGAAATAAACCTACACTACTTGATGCCTTTAAGTTCACTAGATGCACTATCTACGATGCAAATAGACTGCACCATATTGTTAGCATGCACCCATTTTTCAATTTATTTTTGGATGCACTACTTGGCCCAATGTAACGTGGTCATGTCAGTGCACAATAATACCTAGAATAACACATGCCTTCATATCACGATGCAATCATGTTTATTAGATGCACCTAKAATTCGGAGGAGAACATGCATCAAAGGTAGAAAGGTGCATTATACTTATGAGAACTCACCCCACATGGTGCTTGGTGTGCTTCACTATTTGTTATGCATCGAGCTTAGTGTGATTTATGTATGTGATTATTATACATGCATCAAGGAATAACTATGTAAGATGCACCAATGCAAGTACTTTGTAGACTGTTAAATTTGAAATTATATATTTAATGAATCATATCACTTTTATTTTATGAACATTTTGATATTATATTTACATATTTGAATAATGAAGTTTTTATTGTGAATTAAGTGTGGATACAAGTAATACATGTGAATTATTTGATGTTATGGTCTTATAAGGTATGAAATTGAGATTTGTTGGTAAGTATTTGTCCTTTGGTTGACATTCACTTTGCAAAGTTGAAGTTCATTGTGTTTGGGGATATGTTTTCTGCATATGCCACAATTTAATGATTCATAGTCTTTTTTCAGATGAAATTCATTGTACATTGGAATTGGTTTTCTATGTTGGAGTTGAAGTTTCATCTAATCATGCAACATTTTAGAAGTAAAAGTATAGACATCACTTAAATAAAGTATAAGAAACAACTAAATGTATCAAATCCATATTTTGATTCTAGAACCTATAGCTTATGAGCTTACCATGCTTCCCCTACACTAGTTAGATGTTTCGACCATGGCACATCAAATTTCAATCAACTCACAAATTTTGAGATATTGCATCACCCTACATATGAGCTTCTCAATATGCATGAAAATTCTCATTTTTTCAATTGATTTGTACTTGTACCATGACTAGCATAAATCATACTAACAACTCTTCTTTACAAAGTTGTTCAAAATTTTCATACTTGGATTACAAAATGCATTAAAATCAAAACAAAAAAAGAGGCTTTCACATATCATTCAACCTAGAATATAACATGATTAAATACATTGGCTATGTTAAAAAATGTTAGATAACAATTATTATAATTCCACCACAATTTTATGATCAACAATGGCCAACAATCTTATGTTGATACCCAACTATAGTTGATAGTTGGTTTCCTTCATCTACATTTCAGTGGCATGAATACTTGAAACAAAAAAATTCATTTGAAATCTTTTAATTATCTTACACTTAACTGTATATATCTTTATAAAATATTTAGGTGGTACAACAACATTAAACCCTGCTATCAAAATCACTTCATCTTTAAAAACAAAAATATTCATTCCATCTTGTAAATCCTTTGGTATATCCAAATACATCAACACTTGAGAATCAGTCCACATCCAACTAATTGCACCATTATTCATTGATAACCCCCTTGCAAATTGAACATGATTCATTTTCATGTGGATGAGGCCATTCTTCTTAATTGACTCCAGGCTCGTCAAAAAATTTCCATGTATACACATTGAAACTTCTTCAACATCAAGGATAGGTTTCAACAACCCTTTTGATTCCATCAACTTCATGATATGTCATTGATTTTCTTTAATCAAGATCATACCTTTTTTTCTAGTAAACCAGAGAATTGCTTAGTATCATTTTTTATTTCCTCTTTGATATCATCAACAATGTAAAAGTGATGAATAATTGTTACATGAGTTCTCACATTCAAATTTATAAAAATAAAAAATAAATCCATTGTCACATGTCCATCACTTTTGTTCAAATTTATTCAATAACTCTATATTGCAAATCAATATATAATAGGCATTACCTAAAACATCAAATCAATTACTTTTTCCTACTTAAAATCCATAACCCCATTTGCATTCAAGAAGGCATCTAATTGGTCTTGATTTTATAAAAAACTTATGAAAAACTCTTCTCTAATGTCAAAAGCATATTGTCTATACAATAAGTACATAAGAAAAACACTAAAATATAATCAATGTTGAATTGACTTGGGTTGAACATAAAAATACTCAATCAAAATCTAAAAGAAATCCTAAAAACCATCTATCAAATATGTTGTAAAACTTCATGGGAGATGAATGGAATCTCTTGTTCTTTAGGATATTGATCCAAGTTTCTTAAAAAGAAAATTTCATTTCTTAAAATACTTGGAGGCCAACAGTGGGGATCTAACATTTCCATAATCCTTCTAAATTGCATGACACCTTGTCCATTAAGGTGGCCACACGAAGCATTGACTATTTATCTATCTTGTTTATTTAGTTATTTCATTGGGTAACGAAGACATTCATACAAATTCATAGGTTCCACAAATTTGAATATAAGTAATAATGGTATTTGGATGATAAAATATATTAATAAAATATTTAAAGTTTTTATTTTTTATTTGTATCGAATCAATGAAGTTAAAAAAATTTCAACTCAAAGAGATGAGAGGCATTCTAGAATCCTTGAATTATATAGCAAACATTTCCCTTACTTTTAAAATGCATCTAGACATGCCATGGACAAATCACCTACGTTATTGTTTTAAAAAGTGTATTTTTCTAAATTAATGATCAACTTGTAGTTAATTGAGTTTAATTTAGATAGTGGTAACAATAAATATTATTTTTCACACTCAAATTCAATTCTCACAAATAATATATGAGTTTTTAATAAATATTTTATTTTAATAATCTTAAATTTTTCTAGGGATAAATTCACTTTACCTTAAATAATTATGATTTTAATATATAATTCATTTAACCCAAATATACATGAAAACAAGGCGAGCTGCAAAAAGCAACAAGTCCCTGTCAACAGAGGAAGTCTATTAGATGCTTTTGTTGAAGAGAGGTTTAAGTGCAAGTTGGGCTTGTTATGAGAGTCGAGTGCATTGTAGTTTGTTATCTTGTTTGCATTTCTATTCGAACTATGTTGTGCTCTGGAAAAGGAGGCTCATGGCAACAAAACTACCAAAGTCATACAAAATGCCATTATCATGGACATAGCACGGGCATTGGGATTGGATTCAGAAAGAAATTGGTCGAAGGAAGGAAGCTATGAAAAATCTTGTAGTTCTTGAACCCTCTCAAACATATGAATACAATACTATACATCATTGGTTTGCACACTGTAGAGAGCAAGGTCATGACCCCACATGCCCAGTAAGAGGTTAGTTCCTCAAGTCACTAGAGTTACAGCCTAATAAAAGTCGAGAATGCATTGACAAAAATGTTGATATTCACATTAAAAAATGTGATCTAGCATCTAGGAAGTGATGCCTCTGTAGAGGACTCTGCACTTGTTTTCCAAAATGCTATTATATTCTTTTATGTGTCATTGTTTTCCTTCCCCTACACATACATGTAACCACCAAAAAAAACAATCACCTAAATATTTCACTTTAATATTGTTTTCTATAAATAGCAGCTTTTATTAAAGTGGTATTTTGTTGATATGGATGTTCCTCTTTAATGGAGCAATCAAAACAGCCTAGCTAACGCATCCCTTGCTCACAACATTACTAGATTTTGGTTTCATCACACAAAGCGTGTGTGAATGCCACGAAATAAGAATGAATTTTATCCTGTAAACAATTAACATGGTGAAAACGTTGTTATTTGAATGGATTTCAAGATTAAGCCCCACACACAGATTTTCAGAATGCTTTAGAGTGACATTTCCATAATGCAATGGAGTGAGATAGCCTTAAAATTTAGGGTTTTGGACATCGTAGGAATATGTAATGTCCCCACTTTGGGACATCATCACAGTGCAAAGGTTTATGATGACCAGAGTAGCTAGATGGAGGTTATACCAAATACAGGGGTTATTGAGAGGAATTGCAGGGTCCAACTTGCATTGATCATCATATTCCATCATTATGAGCCATTCCGCATAGGTTGGCTTTGGTTCCGTTGCATTCTGACGATTTCCATGATTTTGACTATTTTGAGCTATGAGCTAATTGAATTCACTGAAGAGGTCATTTTGGGCACATTACTTGGAGGAACCTCTCAATGTAATAGCTCATTGGAATCGGGAGAAGCAACACTACAGGATGGGATGGTGAGAAGTGGCCAAGGAAGCCACAAGGAGAGATAAGGTGTTTTTCAGAGGTAAAAAGATTAATTAATTAATTAAATATTATTAAAATGAAAGTCACTTTGGAGGGACAAGGAGAGCAAAAAGTATAAAGGAAAGGCAAGTTATTAAATGAAAGTCACTTTGGAGGGACAAGGAGAGCAAAGTATAAAGGAAAGGCAGGCAATTCTACCATTCATTCATGTATGATCATATTTTGATATCCGGCTTTTAGCTAGTGGGCCCAAGATTGGGGGTTTTGAGGTGGTTTTGACTTAACAAACCCTAGAGGACGATTCACATGAAAAGATCTCCCACCTAGCTTGTCCCAAGATTGGTCTCGGAGATGCAATACTCTCCCACACCATTCTAGTTCCAAATATACTCAGTTGCAGGAGGATTCTACATCAGTTGCAGGGTCAGAGAGAGAGAGAGCGCACCAGGTAGGGTTTCCAGCAAGAGGGGTGCACCATTCATTGAGGAAGGATTCGTCCTAGCTGAGGAGAAGTGATTTCGGGAATTCCAGGTATTGGGTTTTCCTTGCAGGTGTCTTAGAATCATTCTTAGTGGTTTTCGGAGGCATTTCAGTGGCAGGTTTATTTTTATTGACAGTGGGACGATTTTCCAAGAGGAGGGCACACCATTACTTGGAGGGTAGCTAGATCTAAGGATCTAGCAGGTATTTTGCCTAGTTGAGCACTTGGGTTTTCATTGCCATTCCCTGATCTATCATTCTAGTGGATTTGTGGAGCAGTTGGAGGTCTCTAGGAGAGAGGCTAAATTATTAGGGTTTCAGCCATCCAGGAGGGCGCATTATACATTGGAGGAGGTTCAGATCCATAGGGTTTGAGGTGGATCTTGGAGATTCGGGCACCTAGGTTGTACTTGCCATTAACCGATATGCTATTTGGCATCTTTCTTGGGGTGATTGGACACATTTGGCAGCAAGGCCGAATTGTTGAGGAGCTTCAGCATTCCTACAGGACGTGGCATCATCCAGTTAGGGATTCTGCACTTAATACGACCAGATCTACCTTGGTATTGGTCTTCATCTCTTATTCAGCCTTTGGAGGCTCATTTTGTATTGCCAGGATCTTTTTGTAGAAGCTCATACTTCTATCTTGGAGCCATCTGTTGAGCATTCCATATCGGCATCCTCATTGTAGCAAGTTCTCTATTTCATGAATAAAATCATATTTGAGATGTTTTGGCTTGTCTATCATATTGCATATGGTTGAGGTATGTTCCATGGCTACATCTTCTTGTTTATTGTTGCAACACATATATAACACATCAATAAACCCTAAGGTCGAAATCAAGAGGCCATCCTGCAAGTAAACACATCTAAACAAGTAGGTCAGTAAAGTGTTTGACGAATACCACAACCAGAAAAAGTTTTAAAAGACACCAAAATAGTGATGATCCTGGCATAATGGCTTGGGATCATTACAGAATATTGACAATTAAATCAAGCACTTACTATAAGTTGTTATTTTTCATTACAATATGAAAAATATTTAAATATTTTTTCATGTGCTATGGCCTCGCAAGCAAGCTAGGCACGAATGAGAATTCATTAAAAAAAGCCAATTGTAAACACACGACTATGAGTTGCTATTTTTTGTTACAATATGGAAAATATTTGAATATTTTTTCCATTTTCTATGCCATGGCTAGGCATGAATGAGAATTCATAAAAAAAAACATTGTAAACTACTACAGTTCAATTAAAAGAAAACAAACCAAGATTGATGAGAGCCTTCTCAAGTGAACTTTTCCTACAATCACTTTCCTAAACGTAGGAAGGAACTAAAATTCCATGGAATGGACAGACATGTGTCCATTTGATGGTTCCAATCCTTCATCCATCTATCATACCACAATTTTGCATGGAAGTACGTGGAAAGAATTCTCATGGAAAATGAGACTTGTCTCTTCAATTTTCTGGTAACATATGATCAGAGTGTTGTCGACCTACTACTTCATGGTTTTCTTCGAGACTAGCAGATCTAACGGTCGGGTGAGCTATTGGTTTCATAGATGTTGGTGATCTAATGGTCAGAGACTTATCATGTGCAAGATGTGTGGTTTCTAAAGAGAGTGCAGTGCCCTGAGAGGCATTCATCTAGCTAATATCAAGAATGGTCTTTGTTGCCCTCCTTGGCTTTTATCTTCGATCAGGAGGACTTATTTTCTTGAGGATTCCAAGCCAATATGGAGAATGAACTGGGGTTATACTCAGGAAGAATCCATTTTTTTTTCGGGTTGTCTACCCGATCCATCTGATCATCATTTGCCCAAGCTTCAATAGAATGAAGCACAACTAGCACAAGGATTATAAACCACACCATCTGAGAGCTCAAGACTACTCTTAGTCAGCAGTAATAAGAGCTCAAGAATGATCTTAGTCAGTAGTAATGAGAGCTCAAGATTGCTCTTAGACAACAATAATGAGAGCTCAAGACTGATTTATATCAGTTGTATGGATTCTGTGATGGTTGCTTGAATTTTCTTTTGTCTCATTGCTTTCTTGCATTGATGAATGGTTTGTAGGATAAGTGGATTTATTGTCCTCTAAGGGAATAGGTTAGGAAATACGTTTATATTTTACCCGCACATACTATGTCAACAACTCATAAGTTTATGAACCTAGTTGACAAGTAAAATTGGGTTTATTACAACAATTCATTGAACCAACAAGTATAGACTAAGAGTAGTTTGTTGATATCTATATGAAATAATGATGATTATTATATTTGGATAAAACTAATGATGGACTGTGTATCCAGGAAATTAATGATTATGGCATGATGATATTGTTGCTTATGGTATCCATACATATGAAGATAAATGAGGATGGTGGAAATGTTGACCAATAGAATTAATGAAGGGAGCCAACGAGCTTCTACAAATGTAAAAGGATCAAGTAGCATCAAGTATATTGATAACAACCATGTATGTATGCATTTTGGATTGTTATAGTGTATAAATATTGAAGGGAGTGAAGGTAAGAATTCCCTCATTCTAATATCAATATTTGAATTGATGTAAAGGAGGGAAGCCTTGAGTATGCAAATATTATTTGTTGCTTGAATGTGTTTATGGGAAATTTAATTGCATATTGTGTTATGTTGGTTATGAATTCATAACTGAGTTAAGTCGAGAGACATTACTCCTGTTGTAGCAATGAATTCCATTAGAGACGGTCATGTGTGAGGCCGTGATGAGAATGGATATGGAAAGGCTATAGTGTCATTCAAGTGCATAATGGATTTCCCCTATATAACCAATGTTTGGATTGCAACATTTTTTCCTACACTGAATAGAACTAAAGAATGATGTTCCTAGTGTTGTGTATGGGAGGAAGGTATTCAAATGATCAGATAAGTTGTGGGGAAGGATTTGGATGATGTATTGAGGCATGGGCCATACCTTCCAACTCACATGGTGGAATACATGACATGAACATATGGTATCCTAAAGTCAACACAAGGAGGCATTGTATGGATGTGGCCATGATCATTGACACAGTGATTTCGTTTATTGGTAAAGTTTGAAAGCATGATGAGAAGCTTGGTGTGCTAATAATGCATGTACAATGAACGATGGATTCATTCTAGATAATATAGTTAGTGGTTGAATTCCATTTTTAATATAAATAATGGCTAGAAATGATTGAATTGTTGGTAAATTACAATTCTGAGATCATTTCATACAATGTTGAAAATGTGCATGAGTGCTAACAATCTTGTTTGGCTGCAAGAAAGTTGAGGGAATTGCAAGTAGAGTGGTATTGGATATGGAAATGATGTAATCTCATAAAGAAGAATGATATCTATAACTGCAAGAGCCAAACATAATGAGCAGAAATATCATGTGTGGGGATATTTAACTCCAACCGTTCTTCCTTATGAAATTAATAATTGAAAATTGCTATGATATGCTAACAATTTTTTTGGTTGCATGTTAATAGAGAAAATTGCAGGAAGAGTGGTCTTGGATATTGTAGTGGTGTAATCCATAAGGAAGAAAGATGCATGTTGTTGCATGAACCAATCAATTATGAGTAGAGGATTCATGTTTGGAAAATTTTATTTTCAAGTGTAAAACAAATTTGAAATTTTATAATGAAAATTTTATGATGATGTCTCATAATCATTGTATATGGAGCAGATGAAATGATTGTCCCAGGTTATGCATTGCTGGTGGAATTCTAGTAGTAATATGGCATTCGTATGCATGAGAACACCTTGGCAAATGATAGATTGCCTAAGGAACTGTATAACAATGAAAGAGATGTCTGAGCCTAAAGGGTGAGTTGCACTGTCGAAGAACCAGGTTGTCAGGCCTGAAGAGTGAACTCCTGTGTGAGTTTCATTGTCGAAGAACTAGGTTGTCAGGCTTGAAGAGTGAATTCATATGTGAGTTGCACTGTCGAAGAACCAGGTTGTCAGGCGTGAAGCATGAACTCCTATGTGAGTTGCACTGACAAAGAACCAAGTTGTCAGGCCTGAAGCGTGAACTCTTGTGTGAGTTGCACTGTCGAAGAACCAATTTGTCAAGCCTGAAGAGTGCACTTTTGCGTGAGTTTCTCTGCAACAACAAGGTTGTTGCTGGTTCTTTTACTAATATTTTTCCTAGCAGTGAGTTCCCTTGAGTTCCCAGTAGTGAGATTCCTAGTTACCTATGCCAAAAGACCTTGATAAATGAATGATGCATCCCGATGGACCGAGGATAGTGAAGGGGGCACATTCCTTTAGCCAACCCTGATAAATGAATGTAACATCATTCCTTGGGTTGGGAAGGTCAAGAGGAAGAGAGATGGTGGAAATCGAGATAGTTGTAGGAGAATGCCAATGGCTTGTGTATATGTTTCGGGCCAGGGTTCCTTTGTATATATGTTTTGGGGCAAGAGTGCCTATGTATTTATGATTTAGGGGCCCAAAGTGCCTATGTATCTGTGGTATTGGAGCCATGGTGCCTATGTAATTTGTTTAGGCTGGAATGCTTATGTGATTTCGGGCCATGGAGCCTATATGTTGATTATTGGTCGAGGAACCGGAATTGTAAAATGAAATTACACCTATAGGGTGTTTTTCACTGAGGACAGTGCAAAAATAAGCGGGAGGGGATGTAACATCCTCATTTCTAATCCCCATGAATTATAATGTAATTGTATAAATGTGAATTAGGCTAGTGAGCCAATGCGTTTGAGCGAAGAGTGTGTATTGATTTAATGTAGCTGGGGGGGAGAATTGCATATTATGAACATTGAAATAATTAATAAAAGTAATAATCGTTGGTTGCGATACGAAAGAGACTAAGAACGATGGGGGGCTATGATTCCACAAGAGAGAGCAGTCCAAGGGGGAATTACCCACATGTATTAATCCAACACACATTTCTGAATTATTATCATTGTGTATAAACTTCTATTTGTTGATTGGGTGTATGAGAAACCAATCATTTAACTCATGTAAGAGGGTGGGTGTAAGTGGTCACATCCCATAGTTATTGGAGAGTATGGGATGAATTACAATCAACATGGTGAAGAGTGTAAATCGAGTCAAGCAATCAAACAAGGAGAGGAAATGGAAATGGTTGACCTTCAATAATGACTAACGACAATAATGACTAACGACCATGTTTTGACACTAAAAAATTCTACGCTAAGTTAAAAACCCCATGTTGTAAATAATCCACAAGATTAATAATGCAAACAATGTCGTAAGGTCGTTAGAAATCGTTGAATGGTCATTATTATAAGAATGTTCACAATATTAAACTATTTTATTGATGAAATAATAATTAGCAAAATCACATTTATCATATTAGTAAAAATTAAATTATTTTATTGATGAAATAATAATTAACAAAGTCGCATTTACCATATTAGTAAAAGTGGTTAATATAGGTGGTCCCCGAGGTGTAGTCGTGGTTTCTTAGCTGTTAGTCCCACATGTCATTGACAAACTAACAAACCAAAAAAAAGTGGTTAATATAGGTTAATATAGGTTAATAGAGATTATTAATTTGGAAAACTGGAAAATAATCAATCACTTTTACTAAGTCTTAGCCTAAATGTCTTACTAAGTCGTGCAAAATTTATATGGTTGATTTCGGCTAAAAAATCCAATTCATAGAACAGTGCAAAATTTATATGGTTGATTTCGGCTAAAAAATCCAATTCATAGAACAGTTAGACAACGCCCTTTTACTAATATGTGGTTGTGCTAGTGTTATCTACATTTACACCTTCTTCATGCAAGTCAAGTCCTTAAGTCCTTAGTCTATGATGGAGTGTATTCTTAAGGCGCTAGTTATGTGAATTCACTTCCAAGATTCCTTGTAACTGTAGGAAGAAGGATTCACACTCGTTATGTGAATTCACTTCCAAGATTCCTTGTAACTGTAGGAAGAAGGATTCAAATATGTATGTCTGAGAGGCAGATGGTGAGCAAGGGACTTCAAGCCGTCTCTGGGCTGTTGGTTGGTTGTAATCTCCTATTCTTTGAGCAATATAACGTCATTGCCATTGTCCCATGGATGTTTCCCTCACCCGGAGGGTTTTACCAAATAAAAATCGTGTCTGTTGTGTGATTGCTATTCTGCGCTTGAATTCATGTTTCTTTGTACTTGTTTATGCTTCAGGTGCACAACATAAACCCTCTACTAGCCTTGTGTGCAGCCTCAGGACATGTGTCCGACCAATTACTGATTTACCAATCAACCAAAAAAATCCTTAAACCCTTAGTGACCTTGGACTGTGACGACTAAAGAATGAGATATTCGCTTGCAACTGTTCTATTGACTTGATCATGTACTCCTATTTTAGTCACAATTCTATGGTGGAAAAAATACAAACTCCTTGCCTTGTCTTACGTGTCTAACCCTTATGAGTTTAGAGCATCAAACTTTATACGGAAAATTTTCTTTCACTTCTCTTATGCCGAGCCATGCAACGCAGGATCGAATCACGTACAGGGTGTTTCTTTGGTTTGAAACTTTCGAGAGATGAAGATTATGCTTGGCTGCCACCATAATTAACAAATATGGAACATGCAAAACTCTTCGTTCCTCACTGCATTGTCTGGACGATCTAAACTCTTACCAGTCAATCTCCTTTTACAGTCTTAACCACCATTGCAACTTGCGATTGTAGCACGGTAAGACTGGGAAATTACTGCGCCGTGCCCAGACAAGTTGAAATAATTCCGTTCTGCCCAAAAGTCCAAGGGGCGACTGGGAGGCAAAGCCCCGACAGTGCCCCAGCTATGTCCGTCACGTCCCTCATTCAAACATTAAATATTACATTTTTATGAAAATATAATGTACGAACAGGCCCGCTGAAAACATTAAATGCTGCTTCCTCATATTATGGCATTGGTCGAGGGAGGACTGAACGACACTGTGCCGCGAACGCGGTGAACGAAAACTCGCGGTTTTGTTGTCGATGTTAGTTGGCTTACGTGGCAGGTATTAGAGTCATTATTCGACTCGTAAGTAACCCAACGACTTAGAAGTCCGACAAAGTATAATTTTGGCATATTTTGTATGCCAAAGTTTGGAAAGGACGTTTCATCGGTTGCTGGAGAGAAGCACGTTTGGTAGGCAATGAGAAATAAAAAAGAATGCCCACCAAAATTCATGCTTTCAAATTGAAACAACGATGTCCCTCTTGCCCGGCATTGTGTCTCTTCTAGTTTTTGGCCTATTCTTTTGTACCTATTTATTGAATATGACCTAGGAACTACATTACATATTATCTTTTTACTTTAAAATATATATGAAATCCTCACTTTGATGGCAAGAGCATTTAACTTTTTAGTAGTGTATAGTTAATTTTGAAAATCATAATTATTTGAGAAAGTGAAAGACTTACTAAGTTTATAAGTTTATAATGGTATAAGTAGTGTTAAAGAGATACATGTCCTCAGGGTCATTATATTTATATGGTTTTGTATTAAGGTCATTATATTTATATGGTTTTATATTAAGTATCAAATTATGGTTTTATATTAAGGGAACTTTAGAAGTATAATTTATTTATTTTAATTTAATAAAAAAATTATATTTTTATAAATTTAATTTTTTGAGATATGGGATGGATTTGTGTTTAAGATGGATTTATATTGGTTTAATGTTATTGTATTTTCTTTTTTTATTTTATTTATGTGTTTTGTGGTTTTGTGTGTTTATCAAGAAAAACTTTTTTGGGAAATTTTCAGGCACTTCTTTACATTCATAGATGGTATCTATTGTTAACCTATTGGCATTAATTATGGTGTTTGACCATACATGGACATCGAATGAGCCACACAACAGAAGCATTGAAATTACAGGATCGACCCTCGTGGGTTATCTCACATAATTAAATGCTTTGAGGTTCATGCAAGAGCTCTTGCGGTTAATCCCTTTGGTTGGATGCCTTTGTTACATGTCTCACTTAAGGTTCATGTTAGGTTAAGCATCGTAATGTGTGTGTGTGTGTGTGTTTGCGCGCGCAAGCATGTTGGTGAACTAGTCCAAGTAGTTGAGTGCTTTGAGCTTAGTGTTAGCATATTTACAACGGATACTCTTCGTGAAATACAAAGAAGTGTCCAAAAGTTTTCCTACACTTGATTTTCTTTAGAATACATTTTTCATTTTTTTTTAAACTATTATATTTGGTTAAGCTTTACCATGTCAATGTTATACATCTCTATTATGTTAGGTTGTAATAAGTGTTCTTCAATACAATTAAAAATTAAAAATTACATGAAATTATCACTATAAATCATACATTGTAATTAAAGTTCAATAAAAATTAAAATGATAAATTAACATTGTTTTAAAAAAAACTAATATTTTAGTTATGTATTTTCATTATTACAAATTAATTGCATAATCATAAAATTTAATCATACTTTAACCCAACTCACTTTAACATTCACTTTAACATTAGATTTTCTTTACAAAGATACAAAACAACACAACAAAATGTTGACATGGTAACCCAACCCACTTTGTTTCACATTATATGTTCTTTACAAACATACAAACCAACACAACAAAATATTGGCATCGTAACCCAATTATAGTTTAATAGTTAGTATTGCATCATTTTATTCACTTCCATCTCCCAAATTTTATATACACATGTAATTTAAAATTATTAACCAATGATGAACAAATTATTTTTCAATGTTCGGTGGATTGTACACCATCCTAAAATTGTAGAAACGTTAATTATAAAATATGGGTAGTAGAATCATGTAAAACTTCATATTAATAATATATGTCTTGGCATCCATAGTTATTTTGTAAAATCTATTCTCTAGCCTTTGACAAGGATGAATTCTCCTAAGTGGAAGAGGGATGAATTCTCCTAAGTGGAAGATGGGTATGTTTAGTGGTTGTTTTCCATTGTTATCATATCGCCTCATTTCATTGAAGTAGTGTTCTATACTTTTTGCAAAAAAATGAAATAGATTTGTTCTCTTCTCTCGAAATGGTTAAGTGTTGTTTGAATTAATAAATTTCTTTTATCCATTTTTTAATAGATTTAAGGTGTGTTTATATGTGTAATATGGTTGCATAGTTTTCTGTAGGATGACAAATAAATTTCTTTTGTTCCTTTTTTAAATGGATTTAAGGTGTGTTTTTATTTGTAAAATATTGTTGCATAGTTTTTTACAAGATTTTTCTTTTCTTTTTTTCCACAAAAAAAAATTGTAATTTCATTAAGGAGGTACAAAATTACATTTGCGGGTATATACTGACTATAAAGAAATAGTCAAGTATATAGTAACTAGTAAGGGAACCACATAAAAAAAATTATATTTAACAACTGTCTGAAGCACTTCCCCGGTTATGGGAAAAAAGAGAAGAAATTAAAGAGGTTTGAGAGGGTCCATATCTAGCTAATAATCCGCTAAACAAACTTACAAGCATGTCAAAATAGACTGGGAAAACCTTGCATCTATAGGAAAACAGTTCAGAATTTGCATGCCCGAAGATGGACCTCAAAGTGTGGGAACACTGCACGCCCAATAGTGGACCTCAAAGCTCTAACCCAACCTCCATAAAGAAGCAGAAAAACCCAGCAGCCGATACAAAAAATATCAGATCCCAAGACCAAGGACCCAACACCTGGCCATCAAACCACCGATAGAGAGCCACCAAAGAAACCCCAAATCAGATTAAGACAAATATGGAGAGGCGAAGCCGAAACAATCCACCCCACCAGATCCGTCGCAGGCACGACCAAAACTCCGAGCAAGCGAGACCATAACCGCTCGCGAGGGCGAAGCTACCAACGAAATAACAAAGCTCCCATCAGCCAATACCACGAATAAGCAAAGAATGAAGAACCAGATGAAAAAAGTAAGGGAAAGGATTAAGGAAGAAACCCTAACTGCCCCAGATCCAAAGAAATGAGCTCTGGAATATCTTCAAACAACTACTGGAGCGACATACTTCCCTCGAACTACACACAACAACAACATTCAAAGATGTCACCTCGTCCAAGCACTGCATCACCGAAATCTGAGCAGACGTCGGCAAAGAAAATGTTGTAGAGCAACGGCTAGGGTAGAACCCTAACCAAGCTCCTCCCTAAAGGAGAACTAGTTTATTTTTGGTTCTAAGACCATAGTTTTCTACAAGATGATAAAGACATATTTTAATTGCTTTTCATAGTGCATTTTGGTGTTGTTTTTTAAAGATTATTTTATTTTCATGGCAAGGAAATTGGCTTGTTTTGTTTTCCCTTGGAAATAAGGGAGAGAATGTATGTGATCTATTGAATCGAGAAAACCTATTTTTATTTGTAATATTTTATTAAAATTTTATGCATGTGATGAAGAATTTTTATTTTTTGGTTTTCTAGTGCACTTTTGTGTCATTTGTTGTGAATTCGACTTTAAATAGTTTGAATATATTTCATTACAAATTAATTGTTGATCGACTGATTTGGTAGCCAACATATATTGAAAAATAATGTTACAAATAAGACAAGTAGTTTGTTTGTAAGTAAAACATATAGTTTAAAAAATTTTAAGGGAATTTTCTCTAAATTGCTAAAAAAAAAAAAAAAAAATACATAAAAATTGTTATTTTTTAAAAAAATCTTCACAAAAGTTTTAATTTTACCTAAATTTTAATTTTAAAAATGTTCAAATCATAAATTATTAGTTATGTTAAAAATTTCACACCATAAAAAAAAATGTTATTTTTAAACATAATATAAATTTCATGGAGTCGAAGAATAAATATATGTAAAAACAGGATTTTGAAATGTAAAAAAATTCCAACACCAAGCCAAATTAAAAATGTATATAATTTGTTAAAAAAAAACTACAAAAATATTATTCATTACTCAAAAATCCATATATTCTATTTCACAAGAGAAAATAATATACATTTTGTATATTCTTTTAGTGTTGCATGATAGATCAAAATGGTAGGATCCTGAAGAAAGACATGCAGTGCATTGCTCCTTTTCACATAATTGGTCTCAAAACTTGAGGATATACATCCTCCATGATAAGCCAAAAATATATAGTCCGAATAAACACAACAAAGTCAAAACATAGATTTGTTCAATAATCTACCATCCACATCCATCAAATAATAAGCTAATCATTTCATCTTCTAGACAATTGATTGGATTTATTGAACATTTTATTCCTTCATTTTTTTTTACCTCTGCCCATTCTTGTTTCCTTGACTCATAATTCAAACTAGGGATAGATGTTTGACTTGTTTCTTCCCCTTTTTTGGGTGATACATCATCTTCATCCACTTGGATAAAGATCCCTCAAGAAGAGCCAAATTTCCTAGGGTCATAACTACTTCTTCATGTTAAGGTGGGTTTTTTACTTGAATTGTCTTTGATTTATAATTTATCTTTCTTTTCTACAGTTTTCAAAAGAGGATTATCCTCCACCTATTTGGAAATAGGGATTATAATTCACTGGTAGTTCTTGCTGGGGATAGGGTGTAACCTCATATGAAACAAATAAACATATTTGCAGATAATAAAAGAGGAATAACTTCAAAGAAAACAGGTGGTGTCTAAAGACATCGTTACAACACTTAAGCACAATGCATTGTGATTAGAACATCACAATGCATATTGAACATACGAGCCATGTTAAACATTGACATGCAACACACTTGATAATTACTCATGGGGTCTTATATTTATAGCCTCAAGATCTAACCAACTTCCTTGGAATCAAAAATATCGTGTCCACATACAACCATCGGTGGTTAGAGTTGAATTCATGAAATCCATGTTGTCTAGTCGGATCGACAAGGATGCTCGACCCGACCGTCCATGTGTCCAACTCATAGGCGATTTCTCAGTTGGTCGATCCACCAACCAAATATCTTCAACTGGTGGTCGACTATCCAAACAACATGTGTGTTGACTACTCAACCGACTAATGTAGATATTTGGTCAATTGCTTTACCGATAGTTTCCAAATGTTGGTTGACCACCTAACCGATTGATTCCAGGAGAAGTGTGATGAACCATCAAAACTTGACTCTCCAACAATGTTCATTATCACCTTTCCACCAATGAGAAGGATTTTTTTATTTTATTCACTGAGTATGAAGAAGATAGAAACGCATAAGAAAATCAATATCTACACTTAAATGCAACATATTCATAATTCAATTTCTAATACCTAGAAACACCTATGAATTTTAAATGAATTTCATTTGGAAGACCTTTCTCAAGGTCCATTTCAGTGTATATTATTACACAATTCATTAAAAATATTCTCTTGATTTCATTCGAACAATAATGGAATTTTCTAAAAGCATTACTTATGGTTTCTAAGGAAATTGGACCCCAAAAGTGTAAAGGTAGATTTGGGATCCTAACCCAAATTAGATCCAAAGAAATAGAATTCAAGGAGGGATCAAAAGGTAGATGTCGTTGTTTCATACATAACCCACCTTTATCCATAAACCAAATAACACATGATTAGTGTCGTCAGTTGAATCGAATTCTATGAGAAAGAACCCTAGGGAACACTGGTGAATATATGCCTCTTCCCACATAAGGGGCTTCCAAGTGTGAGAAATCCAATGATGAAGGTTTTAAAGATTTGTCCATAATCTATTAAACCTGCAAATAAGTCCATGCTCTTTGTAAAATTTGAGATTCAAATCTGCTTCACCATCTCATCAAAGGAGATATTAAGAATTTCCATTGTTTTCTCCACAGTAAAATGTGCAAGCTTGTAGGCCGAATCCCCAAATCCATTTTGTGGTGCCATAGTTACCCCAATAGGAGTATGATAATACTAACTAAGAGACCCTAAACTGAAGAAGAGAAGTGAGATGGACTTAACCTAACTCCCATTAAATCCCCAGATAATTTAAGAAAAAAAATGTAAGAAAACCTCATCAAGTTAAAATAGATGGTCAATAATCTTGTAACTTAGCTTCTGCAAGGAACCAAAATTAGTCACCATGTTAAAACAAAAGGATTTAGGAGGGAGATAATGTAACTAGGGTTCTAGGGTAAATCCTAACTGGGTGTTTATGCTTGAATCTGTTAGGACCAAAACAACAACCTCACGGGGATACAAATCCCCTTGCGTTTTTATAGAGGTGGCACTCCTCTTTGTTTTAATATTTTCTTGGAACTCTAGATTTTTTAGAATGTAGAACTTTGAGGAAGTCCGTCGTGATAATCAAAGAAATATAAAGATTGCAATAAAAAGGTAACAAGAAAGAAAAAAGTTGTTTTTTCCTTTAAAAAGAGAGTCCCTGAGAAATGACTAGGAACCTCACACTTCATATACTTAAAAAAAGTAAACAAAATTTCCTCACATTCATCATAGTTATACTAAATATTTATGATCACATAAAATAAAAGAAGATGATATGGATGCATAAGAGAACTTTAATAGAGTGAACACATGGGGAGCTCAAATAAAGATAATGATATATCAATGTCAAATACTTTATACTCAAAACTCAGAGTTATAAAATACAGTCAAAACTAATCCCGAAACAGTTCTGTTGGGATTTCTAAAAAATATATAGTCTGTTACAAAGCCTTGAAATTTAAATGTGTTTGTCATTAGGACTGGGATTGGGGCTCTCGTAGACCATAAAGAAAATATAAAAATGATGTAATCTGTAGAAGGAGGATGGTGGGAGATGATAGAGTAGCAAGACCTAGAAAGAAGACATGGAGAAGTTATCAGATTTCGGTTAAGCCTTTCTAGTCAAAGAAACGGAGTAACTGGATGAAAAACTGATAAACAAAGAAAGATATGATCAACATGAACTTACTATGATGGTCTCTCTCCCTTTTACTTTCTTGATGTTGTCCTTTTATTGTCTTGATTGATGGTTATAGGAACCATCTCAACTGTTTCTTGCCTTTCCTTGGTTAATTTGTCAATTTCCTTTTTTAACTAATCCTCAATGTAGTTTTTCATTGGTGTGATGTTTATTTCATGCCTGATTTTAATGTTGAATAATTCACCTTCCAAGTCTCTTACGTCAAGAGAAATACCATGTACTGCTTCCTCAATATCCTAATTTTTCACGAAATAATCAACTAGCCAATTGTCTATTTCTTCTTCATTATATTCAAGTATGCCATAAAAAAATTCAGTTGATAACCCCTTAAATATCTCAACTTGTTCGTCAAATTGTTGTTTTGATAGAAACATTGAATTGAGAATTAATTTAGGGTCTTGTACCTTGTTAGTACGTCTGGCTAGATCTATCTTGGTGCGCCTTTTGAACAATTCTTCTCTTTTTAGTATGGCTTCGCTTCATGCTTGAACAATGCTACTCAATTTTTTAATCTTTTCCTTCTTGCAAGAATTTAGTTGTTTTATTCGACTTGGAGAAGGCAAATCCTCCTCTCTTCTTCTCATTTATGTCATGTCTGAGACTTTAATTCCAAATGGTATTACAACATCAGTGTAGAAACCTTCTTCTTTCTTTAAATCAGCTTGCAGATACTCATGGAAGGCATGTGCCCTTGAGCCAAAAGAAACAATATTTTTGGATACCTCCCATGCTTCTGTTATTAGTGACATTATCTTCTTAATATTTTTTTCTACATAACTCATGACTGCTATGAGTACACTTGAATATCATTTCAACTTAATGGAAGGAGTGGTTGGTTTGACCATTGACATAGGACTTTCCAGGATTGGAAGAGGCATTAAGGAATTTTCCAAGTCTTTAATCCTTTCTTTTAGCTTGGCATTTTCAGCTCCCAATCCATTAATGGAATCGTGAAGAGAATCACCAGTTTCCCTGTGAATTTTAGGGATTTGGGATGACCACATGTCTTTCAGGTCAACCTCCAAGCGAGATTTTCCTTTTTTATTTTTCTAATCACCTCTTTCTACAATCAATTTTTTAGATTCCTTATCAAAAATAACACTTTGAAAAGTGAAGGATTCCTCTTCACTAAAAATATCATTTGCAGCAACTTCCAATAAAGCATTTTGTTGAGTTACAATTTATGGTTGTTCCATCACGGGAAATATTTTTTCTATATCCACCTCCAGCTCCATGTCATCTAGAGAAAATCTTTGGATATCGTTTTCTATAAGGTTGTCCTCTTCCTCTTGTATTAAATTCTTCCTTTTCTTTCCCACGGGTAACTTATGTGATTTCTCAATTTTCCCAAGGAGAGGATTCTTCTCTCCTCCGCCGCTTGAACTATTGTGGGCAATATTTCTAATTGGGTGAGTTGTTGGAGCATTTCTCCGGGATGTGGTAGTTTTGGGAGTAACAACTGGAGACTGACCACTCCTTTCACTAGGACCCTTTCCTTTTTGTTTATACATTTCATTAGTACTTAGTACTGCCTTTAGGTCATCAACTTCGTGTACATGAGTACTTTGGTTGTTACCTTCTTCTTCTTCATTCAACGTAGTCTGGATGGATGACTTACTGAATCCCACCCAAAGCATGTGTCCTACAAATATTTTATTAGGATCACATTGTTGAAATGGCTTGCAAACTCATCAATTTTATTTATGTTTCTGAAAATGAAATCTCCAATCTTCCATGGCAAGGGGATAAATTGTTTTTTCCTTTTTTCATGGAAAAAATGTAGCCAAAAGTTGTATTTCCTTGCCACCTTTGTACTAAACAATTTGTTAGATACATGATATGGAAGAAAGGAGGGATTTTATTTGATACAGAATATCCTGATGACACTGTGATTTTCCATTTGTTCTATCGTTCCCTTTTTTCTCTAAGAATTCGTTAGCCTAGTCAGATATCCTTGGGGTATTTTCACCAAACAACAACCCTTTGAAGACTGAGACAAAATCATTGTAAACTTTGTAAAAATACAAAGAGGTCTAGTGTCTCCACAATGCTTGATACCAGAAGGTAACTGGATCTATTTCACAGTTCACCCTTTTACTTATAGTCAAGTTTGGAAATTGACAACAATACACTATAGAAAATAAATAAATATGTAAGTGAAAGAGAATTTGACATCATGATTGTCATACTATAACTCACATGGAATAAAGTATTATGTGCAAATTCATGTTATGGATGAGCATGATCATCTCTCTTTGCAAGAAGTGCTTAGTCCCATATGTAGTCTATTAGTGGAGAAAAAGGAGTGGGAAAAGAAAACTATTTTGATTCATAATAAGTTTTTTTGTGACAGATGGCAAGCAAAGTCCACCTGTAATTGTAAATGGTTATATGATGATAACCTTGTTAAAAAAAAATATTCAATCAATTTAACCATGGATCATCATTCAACTATGCACAAAGAAATAAATATTTTATCTTTCTTAGGAAATAAACATAGAGATAAATTTATTACATATTCACAATTCCAATGAGTGCAAAAATCAAACAACATAGCCATCTCAATCTTGCCAATATAATACACCTATTGATCAAAGAACATAACCATCTCAATCTTACCAATATAATGCACCGATTGAAAGAAGGTCACTCTACCTCCTCTTAAGCATTTAGAGACAAAGCAAAGTTTGTTGCACCGTTTGAACCTAGATTAAGAGGATTCTTCTCGACCCTTCATCGTCTGTCTGTCTGTACCCTGTCTTGATATGCCTCGTACAAATAGATATATTATGGTTTAAGCTTTAATGACCTATCTTGAGGAATATAAATGAGAAACTCTTTTGGCTCAGTTGAACTAGATTTGGAAGGGTGTAAACAACCAATTTTGAGTTTACAGGTTTTGTTTGCGTAATTTGAAAATCAATCAATTGAAAGCAGCTCCTTA
>SNQJ01S0033323.1:56867-72045 GCA_010110895.2 Picea sitchensis | reverse complement strand
TTTCAATCTCATCCTCACCATTCTTAGGCAATTTCAACATCAATTCGATGAAAACAAAATACTTCTTCAAATTAGATGATGCAAATTCTAGATTAAAATCTTGTAAAATCATGATCCATTTGTTATGCTTTCCTCTGATGAATAATCTAGTTAATAAAAATAGGAAAGTACTTGTATCTCCAATAATGGTGGTTTTCTGAAGAAACAATTGATGTCAGAGTTGGTGGATAGCATGAACTATTTCCAAAGATAATTTTTCCACATGAGGGGACCTTAATTCAGGTTTAGAAAGACTCTTTCTAAGATAATACACCATGTTATCCTAGTGAAAATCATCTTCCTAAACCAATACCATACCAATGAATGATTCATATGCCAAATATGGTATACTAACAAGTCTCTATTGTAGTCCGAAGGACTCTATAGGGGGGAAAACATAAGTTCCTTTTTCAAAGTGTCAAATAATCTTTGAGTGAAATCGTCCCATATAAATGTGACCTCTTTCTTTAACAGGTGCACGCATGAATTGTTTAGTGACCTCAACATAGTTTGCAATAAACCATCGCAAGAATTAATAATTTCCTTGAAGGATTTGTAACTATCGAATATTATGCGTAGGAGGAAACTAAACTATTTCCTTAACCTCAAGTGGATCGACCATGATCCTCTTATTGGAAATGATGAAACCTAACAATATCCTTGATAGGATGCAAAATATGCACTTGTGAGGATTCAAATGAATCATATAGTAATGGAATATATCAAACACTTTTCGAAGGTTCATGATATTATATCAAACACTTTTCGAAGGTTCATGATATGATCTAGCCTCTTTCTAGAGAATGAAGACAAATCATCAAGGTACGCTTTGATATTGTTCTAGTTGTCATGAAAAGTATATAAAATTTCCCACTCGAATTTTTCCTCAACATTTTTAATACTGAAAGGTATCATTGCATGTAGGTGCCTCAAGGACAGTTAATGAAAAACACCATTTTGATCCTAGGTCATATTTTGATCTCAAGTTAAAATAGAAAACCATCCGTGAATGAGAACATCTCACTCCCAAAACACTCACCAATGATATGATCGATGAAGGGAGTTGGGTAGTTTTCCTTTGGAAAAACCATATTCAGATCACATAAATACATGCATAACTTAATGGTCCCCTATTTATTATCAACATTCATAGGGTTGGATAGACACTTGGTTAAGGGGACTTGGTAAATGAATCGATATTTGAGTAGAGTTTTTACCTCTACCTTGATCATAATCACCTTTCAAGGGTTGATTGGTCACATTTTTTTATTGAATTGGTTTCACATTCTCATACGTTCTAATATCATGCCCGAAAATTCTTGTTTCAATTCTAGGAACTTCTTCATAGGTCCAAGGGAAAATATCACAAAAATCCTTGAATAGGGAAGTATAAGTCTACATATCTTCTAGAGAAAAATCCATGCTAATAAATATATTTTCCATGACATCAAGAATTAAGGATATGCTCATTGGTTTTTGAGATGTTCATCATGATCCCCTCGGCATATACATTTTGCATTGCTAAGTAGTTTACACACCATTCATCATGTCGAGGGATGGTGATATTTAAATCTTTTCTCTCCAATTTACTCAATTCGGGAAGGAAATATAAGCGATGATGTATATATTTCCATGAATTCTTGGTCTCAAGGACAATTTCATTAGAAGGAAAATCCAAATCCAAGGGATCCATGGTAGATTTGAAGGACCAAATAGGTGATATGATCTGATCCAATTCCTCCATCGAAGGAGAAACAAGATCAATGTCTGTTGACGCCTCTTGAATGGACTGATAGGAAATCTATTCCATAGACAAAGACATAGTCATTCCTACATGCTTGATATTCTCTTTCAATACTGAAGGATATGATATAACCCATGCATCCTCGAAATAACAAGTCCTAAAGTAACATCTTTAGGTTATGGGGATCATAGCTACCAACAAGGTCACCCATGTTGGTATAGAGTCAATGTAAGCTATGGGATTCAGAATGTTGAAATTTACCATCAGTGTAGGGTACATCCCAATTCCCACACTTTCACAAAATATCATGGAATTACCTATCAAAGGGACAATATATCTCGATGAAGCAGCTAGATTAGGTTGATAGTAGGACAACTAGTCAATAGTGACAATACTTCCATTGCGAGGAAAACCAATGATGAAGAAGACTATAGATACCACAACTATAATGGAATGTTCCCAACTACACCCTAAGATAAGGTTGTAGTTGATAGGATCATCAACCACTTCCATCTCAACAAACATGTTTTTTCTCCCCAATTGAATAAGGAATGGAAGAATTATTTCATGAGGTCCAAACGAATGTTCGTTGAAGGATTTTAACATGATATGGGACATAGATATTTCATGGGAGCCTAGATTTCCAACATGACAAGGACATGATTCCATATACCACCATCCTAAAGATATTCATATTACGATAGAAAACCTAAATTTGGAAAGCGGTGTAGTATGGAAGCACAAGCTTTTCATTGTTCGGGTAAAATGGTATTAATTAATATTCCATGGGATCAAAAGATCCTATAGAATAAATAAATTCTCCCCCTTTGCATGGGACATATCTAGATAACTTTTAAAGCTAACATAATGCATGGGGCTGGACCATATCTTCCACAAATGGAGTATTTTTTAGCATCCCTAACATTAGAATTGTGTGCCAACCTTTTGAGCATGCCCATGGGCATGCACGACATTGCTTCGACCACTAAATTTTCTATATGAAGACAATTCTATGGTTCAAAATAAGAAGTTTCTTTTCATTTGGAACTAGATTCATAGGCATCATAATTATGATCCTTGGTTTGGACTTTCACATCAAGTTCACACATGTAAACATTCACCAAGTTTCCCCCTTGTTGAGGGGATCTCTGGTTGTCCCCTTATGGAGGTGTATGCTTGTTTTGGAATCCAACAACCATCTGATTGCCATGAGGGGGGGAAGGATTATTCAACGTGGTGGGTTTTGGATGGCCATCTCATTATGCCAATAGATATTGGGTGTCCTCAAGCTTGGGGCACTAATGTGTCAGATTATCTTCATTACAATGATTGCAAGGAAGCTTGACCTTGTTTTTATCTTTCTTACCTGCTCTTCCATTATTATTATTATTTTTTATTTACTCCATCCCCTTATTGTTTTGTTCTTTTATTTTCCTCATTGTTGGTTACCATTGGGATTAGATGTATGCACGATGTGGACAATGGACATCAGAGGATTGAAGCAGGGCTAAGGTAGAAGTAGTGGCTTGCGAGTCCACATGTATATGTAGAGACATTTGTATCATTTGTCTTGTCACTTGAATAGTTGCAACATTCTCTATGGAACCGACAATGTCATTGGCATGTGGTCCAATCCTAGTTTTTTTGGGGTCCATGTTTGGATTTGGTGAATTGGGAAAGATATCATATAAAACCCTATATTTGAACTAGAAAAAAATCTAACAATTGGGATCTAAAACCTAACCTCATATTTCGTTTTGACTCTTTATAGGGAAATATCCTTTCAAATGTACGGCAATGGATATTTTAGGAACCATTCCAACAAAAAATCTTTGAGGGATTTGAGTTTTAATCAAACGACATTGCCTCCTCCATTCCTAAATGTGATCAAATATGTGTGTGGTATTATCCTGTCAAAGTGAATATAAACTATCAATCCATGAACAATGTTGAACATGTTACTGAAAGTAGTTAAGGAATATCAAATCAAGAGAATCAAAGGTAAGAAAAGAAGCTTGTGTGAGTTTAATGTACCATTTTTCTGCCACCCTAGTTCACGTATACTGGAAGAGTCTTAGCCTAATGGAATCATCCATCAAGGAGCTCTTATGAGCACTATAGATGAAAAGTGGTCATCACATGATTATCCATATCCTCACTATATTTTACTTCAAATTTTAGAATATCTAAGGGAAATTTGGTAGGGATTGGATAAGAATTTGGATCATGAAGCACTACGAAATTAGTGAGCTTCATAAAATATGGAAGATTCAATGTTTCCAATAATGGAAGTCTTGTCTCTGTGACTAAGTTCCAACTTCCTCACAGCCCCATCGCTTACTGGTACTTTCAAAATAAGTACCCGTGGCATAGCCAGTGCTAGGTGAAAAAGGAAGGTTTTCTTTATTTCTAGGGTATTAAAAAGAGTTTGAAGGAACTTGGAAATAAGGAGGAAGTCCTCTATACATTATATTTCCAAAATTTTGGAAGGTATTTATTCTTTTTGTCATCGAGGAAAATTAAAGGCTCCACTCGTCTAGTTACCAAAACTCGAAGATATTTATGTTGATACCTAGAGGGGGGTGAATCAAGATCAATTACAATTTAAAACCTTTTTCTTAATTTTTACTTAAACCATTCAAATATATCGAATGAGAAATGAAAAATAGTATAAGATATAATCTCAATACACCATAATACACCATACACAATATATGAGAAATAACCAATAGTTTATTGTTCAAGGGAGAATGACTTCCAAAGGTAGCTACAAGTTCCAAATGTAAAGGGAGGATAAACCTCAAGAGGAAGATACAATCCTCCAATATCAAGAGAGAGTTGAACTCTCAACTCGCCTTCCTTCCACCCTAGAATTTATGAGAGATAATAAACTTATATCATTAAATCATCACCACTAACCAATCATTACATAGAACCTCATAATGCTCCTAGACTCTTTCCAATTTATAATTATTCAATCATTGAGTAATTCTGATCCTAGAGATACATAATACTCCAATGTATTATCTGAACCTCCAATTTCGCTTCCCTTGAATCCTCCCAAAAGGAGGTTATAGGAAAAGAATGGTAGACTTTATTCACCTATTCATTCAGAAGACCCAACTCAAAGCAGCATGCCCCACGCTCTCAATATTTAACATCCGATTCTTGAAAATCGCACAGAAATGAAACTAAAGTCCATACTATTTCCAATTTAATTTGTCCCACATAATTTGGACTTTTATGAATAAGACATGATTGTTTCAATTCTATCAATCTCGTGGGTTTTATTGACTAGCTCTCGATACCGTCACATACAAACCTATCTTCCACAAAGTGTATCTCCATAATTATAGAGAACGCGATGAACCTTTACCAGAGGTACCTTGATATGTTTTCTCAATAACATAGGAGATTCTTTACCATCCGAATCATTCTAGAAAACATCACTGATAGGAAAAATAGTAAGATGACCGAAAATAACATACCTTAGAAACACATCACTCAAAAAAGACTTCATCCTCCCTTGAAATATGGCCTTTTTTACTTCTTATTTCCTATTAAATTAAACTTGTATAAAATGAATGTATATCGATGTTTATTTATATACTATTTTGTCACTTCCTTTTGAACATTAGGGAATAATTTGACACTCTTATTTTGTAATTCTTTTTTTTTTTTTTTTATTTTTGGTTATTTTTGGAATATTGATTTTTGTCATCTTCAAAAATCATTCTCAACCATGAGATCCTGATGTTCCACATACTTCCACGGAACAATAGAGTGATGTATACTTCATCCATCCATTTACATGTGCATTTTCCTTTGTCCAAATACCTTCTTCATCAATCTTATGTCCAAAACTCATGACTAGGTTGACATCAATGAAAAAATCAAATTTTCAACAATTTCTCATATTGACATCATATTGATGAAAATATTTTACCCATCGAGTCAGAATCCTAGGAATATAATGGCTTCCTCATGGGAATCGCTGATAAGATGAAAGGAACCACTACTTCTAAGAGATGCATTGACGTAGATGTGCCCTAATGGGAAGGTATGATAAGAGTTGTTGGAATCATAAAACATCATGACATTAGGGAAGATCAGTAGAAATCTAGTCATGATGTGTGGAATCTCAATTGAAATCATCATAAAGGAAAATGAACCCCCACCATATGATGTATAAGGTTGAGTTCCCAGACCACTATTCAGAATAAATGCAAGAGGAATGATTCCTTTACTGGATACTACCAAAAAAGGTGGGATTATGCTTGGACCAAGTGTAGTAGAGATGGGAGAAATGACTACTCAACCAAAGATAGATGATGTGGGGGTGTGAATTCTCCTAGACCCAGAGGTATGAGTAGCATTGTCAGGTTCTCAAATTTTGAGTTTACAAAGGAAAAGCACTGGGAAGCTCAATGAGAGGCTAGTCAAATTTGGATGGATTTGGATCAATAATATCCTCAATATCAATGGGAGAAATATTCTCCTGTATAGAAGGAACTCCTCTGCGAATTGGAACATTACCATCCAAACCCCTCATCCTCAAGATCTTCATTGAGTCAATCTCTCTAGCGGGATAGTTCATGTCTATTCAATTCTATTGCACTAGCCCTTGTGAACCAATGTTGTTCATCCTATGCCTTTGATGAGGTGGTTCTATGATTTCAAGAGGAATACCATGGGTCCTTTTTGGGTAATGAAGCAGTTTTTTATCCACTTTAGATCAAAGATTCAAAATAAGATGGGAGGAATGACTAATCCACCATAGATAGATTATGTGGGGTAATGAATTCCCCCATACCCAAAGGTATGAGTAGCATTGTCCATTTTTCACCACTGAAGGCTCAGGTTATCAAAATTTCGAGCGTTCAAAGGAAAATAACTAGGAAGATTAGTGAGAGGTGAGTTAAATTTGTATGTATTTGGATCAATAAGATCCTCAATTTCAATGGGAAATATTCTTCTGTGTAGAAGGAAATCCTCTGGGAATTGGAACATTACCATCCAAATATCTGATAAATCCCTAAGCCTCAAGATCTTCATTGGTTGGACCTTCCCTAGAAAGATAATTCATGTCTATTCAAGTCTATTGCACTAGCTCTTGTGAACCAATGTTGTTCATCCTATGCCTTTGAGGAGGTGTTTTTATGCTTTCAAGAGGAATACCATGGGTCCTTTTTGGGTAATGAAGCAGTTTTTTATCCACTTTGGATCAAAGATTCAAAAGAAGAAAGACACCAAAAATCTAAGGCCAATTAAGAAAATAACCATAGAGTAGTGACAACATGTAAATACAAAAGTCCTGAGAGAATTCAACAAACAAACTACTCTTCCAAAGATCATCCCAGGTTAGCTAGGTCCTAAATCTAAGATGATGAAGAGTTGGTCAAAGTACCTTGTAGAGATTGATATGCATTGATTAAGTCCCAATATATATCAATGAATGGATGAGATATAGTTATGCTAACCTACTCACAATGTTCACCTAAGGTGCATGTACCCTTGAGAATACAAGTCTCTCCAAAGGGACTGAAACAAATATTATACATCTACCTCAGGTACCTCAAACACTTCCCACTTGTAATAACCCATGATAAATCCTAGGAATGACCACTAAGGTTACTAATTCACAACTGATGACCGGTTGGAACAATCGTGAGTGGGGATCACACATATGGGCAGGGAAATAAAGCCTAAAGATTCCAAAACGTGTTATCAACCAAAGGGCGTGACACTTCAAAAACCACCATACACTTAGTAATCCAACAAACACTAAAGAAAAAAATGAGGGGATATCACCTCCACTTACTCTAATGTCTCTTTGTGCTTGACACATGTGTTATAGTTTCTTTCCTAAAAAGTGACCCTCGCTACTATTAGATTTTACACTCTTTAATCAATTCTAGTTTCAAGTTTCACGACCTTGGAGAATTTACTCTCCAACATTATTCCAAGGCCCTATTCCTTAGATTAATGTTGGTTTTTCCACGAAGAAATAGTCTAGTTTACTTTAGTTAAGTGTTAATTTAAAGTATATGTTGATTACTCAAGGTCACAAAAATGAAACTGATGTTGTCTTAAGACTCTAGCAAAAATAAACTTATGGGAATACTGGCAAATTCAAATGTGCATGAATTCTCTAATATGCAAACAATATTTTGAAACAATATTTTGATCCTTTAGAAAGGCATGTGTGCTTCTTGTGTGGCAAACATTTTCCCTCATCCTCAACTTTTTGGAGGCAAGCATCCAATGATATTAGTGTGTCAAAAGATGTTATAATAGTTATATGCAATTCATTAAAGAACAATTACAAAATAAGGCATTGCCAAAAAATCAAGACATTGAGACAAGTACAAAGATTTATTTCATATGCCTATGGGTTAGAGAATTCTTTGAAAAACACATTAGTATTTTTGAGGTTGGTTTATGACATCTACACAAAAAAAAAATGTGAATAATTTTTTTCCATTTTTATTTAACAAAACGAGATTGAAAAAGGAACAATTTATAGTTATAGTAACATAAGATGTGTGTGACACCTGACCAAAAAAAGGGGTTATGTTGGTGTTGGGAATCCACATGTATATCTCATGCTTTTAAATTATTAAAGTTAGATAGATCTTAAAGGGTGCTTATGGTGCTAGAAACATAGTGATTTCGATGATTCAAAAGAAAATGTGTTTGTAATGATGAAGATAACTATGTGATTACAAAATGTTATAATTGTGATGATGGGAATGACACATACATGTTAGATCAATTGTAACCTTTATTCTTTCACTTGAATGGAGTTAGTGATCACATCACAGTTGAAAACAAGTAATCATTCAGTATGTACAAAATCTACCTCCTTTGGTTTTGAACCTGTGACCTCCAAGGAGAAAACACATTTCTTAACTATTAGACCCACTCAAAGTGAAAATGAACAAAAACACAGATTAATAATTATACACTTTATAATACTAAGCCACCAGATATTTACTATTAATAGATTGTAGAACCAATTTCACATGGTTTGTAGTGGACTTAGATATGATGCTTTTGTGACTAAAAGTGAAAGCAGAGATAGTGATATTAATAAGAAGAATATTATTGTATAAATATTATTATAGATAAATACATACATTTAAATTATATACTAATAGAATAATAGTAATATAACCTAAAATTGTTTCTTCTTGTTTAATAGCTCGTCTTCCTTAGACATAAGAAAATATGTTAAGAGCCCAAGACAAAAATGTATCTCACATGAGTGAAATCCTGCCCCTTATGATCCACCAATGGGTTATTCCAGGCAACATGGTTTTCCTTGAATAACAGTGATGATTCAACATGCATTCATGGATAGGAGTTAGTGATGACTATCCCCACTGCTAGTTGACGTTCTCCCACTATGGAAAGAAGAAGAAGAAGAAGAAGAATCCTAATATTAATATGCAAAGAAAAATCAAGAGTTGGATACTATGAATGCACATTTTTTCAATATTCACAAATGGAAAAACCAATTTTGTGTGGTCTCGAGTTAGTGAGACAAGCATCTTCTACAGGATTGGATCAACCTCTCATGCCCATCTAGTGTATAACTTCCCAGATGGTTCAATCATCTCTAGTTTTTATCAGAATGTCAACCATCTGCTTTGAAGTGAAGGTGTTCTAGTTGTAGCCTCCATTTATCTAAGTGGTTAAGAACATATAACACTTCCATGTGAGCCTCATCTCCCTTAGAAATCTATTCAATACATTGAGCACAAATTCATGAGATAAACCAAAATTTCCCAACACGCATCAAAGCTTGGTGTAGAATGAGACTTGTTGTTTCTCCAACATTGTGCATAATCTCTCCACCTCACTATAATCAAACTGAAAATTATAATGGTAATGGGCTTGTATGGTTGTGGCCCTACCTATGTAGCACACAAATAATGAAAGGAATGTTTGTTTTGGGTAGTGTCAACTCCATCGACTTGATAAAAGTACTATGATTGTGAAAACATTTCTATTTCTAGACTACCATGGTTGTATGCTTGAACCTTGTGAAAGAGAATTCAATGATGATTGCAACCTACCCTATTAATGCTTTATGAGCTTGACTACCATGTTTAATCATTCATGATTACTTTTTTTTGTTGAACTTGAGAATTATGCACCTTAAAAAGATGCAAAGCATGTCCATATCGTAAGAAGGAACCCAACTAGTAGGGAGTGAGGTTTTTTTTTTCTATTTTCTATGATTTATAGAGAGTCGAGAGGGATTGTTTCTACATGTTTTCCTGCATCTTCGTGGACTCAATTGTTTACCGACTTCCACAAACATATGAATGAAGGAAACTAACTTACATAGTCAAAAGGATGATAGAAAATTACAACCTAAATTTATTCTTTGACAATAATAAATGCAAGTATTTAGTTAAGTGAATGAAAAATTATTTTTCCCCAGATGGCATGGCAGTTGTTCCCCATGCATTCAATGAGATAGAGGTGGGAGTTGGGGCTCTCTCTTCACCTCGATGTTCCCTGCATGGTCAAATCAATGGCTCCAGTACAACTACTCATTAGACTGGATAGGAATATAATGACGAGTACGAGGGGGTTAGCTCTCGCATGATGCAAGATGACAAGGGTTTCAATGGGGACACCAGGTATTGATTTCTCAGTACTCGAGGCACTTGTGAATATGATGAAACTTGTTAAGTTAAGGATGAATCCAACGCGATTCTTGGACCACAATGCTCTTGGTCTCTACTTCTTTCTTGACTCCCGAGTGATTCTATTTACAGACCAATGCTCAGATTCCTCTTGGCTCTGGTCTGTCTATCATTTTCTTTTTGACTTTCCCATGGCTTCTCATGGTAGTAGCTCTCGACTCTCTCGATCTTGCCAGATCGATGCAACAAAGTTTGTTGTCGATGCTATGGATTTCTACCACCAATTTGTTCCATAACAATATCTTGACTCCATGCTTGTATTGGAGGAAGAAGTTAGGTTCGCCAAGGGATAAAAAGAAGATGAGGAAGTGGAAGAATAGGTGGGGGGAATTATTCGTGACCGAGGTTGCAAAAGAACTAGAAACTCCAAGTTTTATAGAACTCTAGAGCTGTATTAGAACACAAAGACTACGGTGGCTTTGGGTATGCTTCCCAAGGAACATGACTTCAGACAACTCAAGCATGAGATGGAGACTTTGACGAGTATAATTATTTGCTGATGAAGATGGTTCAGTGGTTAGTCACACGTCATGGTGGATCATTTGCACCACCTTCAGGACACTGGTTGCACACTCATTCTTCTCCAATTATGGGTTCGAGGAACAACTCTGGGATGTGGGCTCCCCAAGTGCCCCTTGCTAATGGTTAAATTTATTTTAGAATTGTATGATCAGGTTTGGTCTAAAGATTCTCCATCATACTTTTAGACTTATCTATTTAATTTTCTAAGACTATGATTATACAAGTTGTTAATATTTTTGTTGTTTCAAACAATTTTTAGATGTTAAAACTATCTTTAAACTTGATCTAACTTCCCTTCATGGAAAAACCCTCTATTTTGTTTTGATTTGTATGTGTGATTATATTTTTGAACTCTCCATACATACTATACATAGTGTTGATATATGAATATACATTCTTACTCAAAAACATATTTTTAAAACTCAAATTATTTGACAACCAAATTTCATAATATACCCTTAATTATATGCATCCTACCTAATTACTTTATCACATCACCAAAAAAAAAATGTTCCCCTCCACGTCTCTCTAGTGCACTAAAGGTACTTCTACCGGCACCAATAGAAGAATCTACATTCGAAAGAAGTAATTAAAAATCTAATAGTTGTGGTAAGCTTTGCCTCGAATGACAATTTAGTTTGCTACCGAGACCGTGGGACCTAAAAAAGGTTAAAAGAGTTTTATTTGAATTTTTGTTTGTTAGAAAGACTTTTTTTTTCAATGGAATTTGTGTTTTTTATAAAAAGATTGATAACTTTATAAAAACGGAGTAATAGACTTTTTCTTTTTTCAATGTAAATAATTGTTTTGATTTTTATTAAGATAGTATGTTATATATATAACTGTTTTTGATTGTTTTTTTTTTAAGAAGTAATTTAAGGTTGACAAATATTTCGCATAAGTTAAAGTTTACTGTCTCAAGAATCATATTATGGTATTTATAAAATAAAAATAATTAATCAATTTATATTCATAAATAGTGGTTATTGATAGCCATTTATATTAATAATTAATTTATAATAAATTTTACTATTTTTAAAAGAAAATACATTTATTTTAAATGTTCTATATATTTTTTATCATTTAGGATAACTATCCCCATACTAGTGTTATTCAATTATTGATAAAATCACAATTTTCAATTATTTAAAGTACATTTTTAAATGTACAAATAGATTCAGTGCTTTGAAAAACCCTTGAAGTACTAGAATTGTGTATATATGCAATTTCAATAATTGACAAGTAAAATTGATAGAATAATTAATTTATAATAGATTTTACCATCTTTAAAAGAAAATAGGTCTATTCTAAATGTTCTAGATATTTTTTTATCATTTAGGATAACTATCCCCATACTAGTGTTATTCAATTGTTGATAAAATCATAATTTTCAATTATTTAAAATACATTTTTAAATGTATAAATGGATTCAGTGCCTTGAAAACCCCTTGAAGTACTAGGATTCTACATATATGCAATTTCAATAATTTACAGGTAAAATTGATAGAAGAATTAATTTATAATAGATTTTACCATCTTTAAAAGAAAATAGGTCTAGTCTAAATGTTCTACATATTTTTTATCATTTATGATAACTATCCCCATACTAGTGTTATTCAATTGTTGATAAAATCACAAATTTCAATTATTTAAAGTACAATTTTAAATGTATAAATGAATGAGTGCCTTGAAAAACCCTTGAAGTACTAGGATTGTGCATATATGCAATTTCAATAATTGATAGGTAAAATTGATAGAATGATTAATTTATAATAGATTTTACCATCTTTAAAAGAAAATAGGTATAGTCTAAATGTTCTACATATTTTTTATCATTTAGGATAACTATCCCCATACTAGTGTTATTCAATTCTTGATAAAATCACAATTTTCAATTATTTAAAGTACATTTTTAAATGTATAAATGGATTCAGTGCCTTGAAAAACCCTTGAAGTACTAGGGTTGTGCATATATGCAATTTCAATAATTGACAGATAAAATTGACAGAATAATTAATTTATAAGAGATTTTACCATCTTTAAAAGAAAATAGGTCTAGTCTAAATGTTCTACATATTTTTTATTATTTAAGATAACTATCCCCATACTAGTCTTATTCAATTTTTGATAAAATCACAAATTTCAATTATTTAAAGTACATTTTTAAATGTATAAATGGATTCAGTGCCCTGAAAAACCCTTGAAGTACTAGGATTGTGCATATATGCAATTTCAATAATTGACAGGTAAAATTGATAGAATAATTAATTTATAATAGATTTTACCATCTTTAAAAGAAAATAGGTCTAGTCTAATTGTTCTACATATTTATTATCATTTAGGATAACTATCCCCATACTAGTGTTATTCAATTGTTGATAAAATCATAATTTTCAATTATTTAAAGTACATTTTTAAATGTATAAATGGATTCAGTGCCTTGAAAAACCCTTGAAGTACTAGGATTGTGCATATATGCAATTTCAATAATTGACAGGTAAAATTGATAGAATAATTAATTTATAATATATTTTACCATCTTTAAAAGAAAATAGGTCTAGTCTGAATGTTCTACATATTTTTGTATCATTTAGGATAACTATCACCATACTAGTGTTATTCAATTGTTGATAAAATCACAATTTTCTGTTATTTAAAGTACACTTTTAAATGTACGAATGGATTCAGTGTCTTAAAAAACCCTTGAAGTACTAGGATTGTGCATATATGTAATTTGAATAATTGAATGGTAAAATTGATAGAAAAATATGTGTGAAAATGATAAAAAACATATTTTAATCAATCATAAATATAAAAATGAGTTATATATTTTAAACCAACAAAAATAAAAATAATAAAAATCATTTAAATATTTTAAATATATATATCTAAAGTCAGACATCAATTTGCAAGAATTTACAATTTTCTGTTGTTTAAATTCCAATTCTAAATCCAGAAATGAATTCATTTTGTTGGAAAACCTCTCATACGCTCAGTTTATACATAATTAAGCATTCAAATCCACAGATCCAACAAATCTTAACTGAAGACAAAATTAAACAGAAAATATTACCCGAGAAAAGCTAAAACTTAGAACAGTTATAATGGGCCTAATGGTTAAGAACATGGGTTTCCTCTTAAGATGTCACAAGTTCAAATCCAGAGGGGGGTAGGGTATGTATACCTCTGTAGACTTTACCAGTCAAATCGTTGGGCAGAGGGGGGTCCCTTGTCCCACAAACAAGGGGGTCTCATACACCAATTTGGTGTGGCTTGGCCGTGACCTTAAAAATAGTATATTATTATTATTATTATTAATACGACTATTATCCCTATCACACGAATCCAAAAACCATCCCTGAACCCATGGTTACTTACTTGCTTTCATGGAGAGTCATTTACATGGCAACAAGTTACTGAAAGTTTCGATGAAAGTTATTGAGATTGGATCTTCGTCACTCGGAATAAAGGACGGTATGGCGTGCTTGTTTGATTTTCGTGGTTTTCACAAAGCATTAACCATCATTTTAAGTCTGTCAGATATTCTACTGGAATCCAATTCTATTGTGGTGTGGAAATTTTGGTTGTTACATTATAGAAAAATTTAAAGAGAGATTAAGAATAGAAACAACGGAGCACAATTGTATTAGTTGATAGTCTAAAGCTATGAAGGAAAACAAAACAAGAAGATCAAGAAGTCAGAAGAAAATCCTAACGATTGGTAAAACGGTCCAGAACAATTTATAGTGTACAATCATACATTGTCGAGGTTATAACTAACACTCCCTCTTAAACTCTACAGTTACAAACATGTTGGCAGCCAATACAATTTTTTCTATTGCCCTCTAAGCTCCTACACCTGCATCTTCTGAACTTCAAATTTTCGTCGCATTTTGCAAATTAACGATATTTTCATTTCATGCGATGTTTGCAAATTGGTTTCAATTTATTTTTCACGACTGAAAGCGTGAAAAATTCCTCCATCGATATTTTAATTGTCATGAGCTTCTCATCGATATTCTGATTGGTACTTACCTTTGGTTTATTATTATGTGGCTGAGGAGATTTTTCAAACTGTGACATTCTTGCTTTGATTGCGCAACCTGGTTATTATTTGATTGATAAGGTATTGAGCATGTGAATTTATGAGTTA